>SMGU01002661.1:0-28772 GCA_004348175.1 Puccinia novopanici | reverse complement strand
AGAAGAAGCTCGATTAAAATCACGTGAGGAAAAGGAAGATCGATTGCGGAATGAAAAGAAGGAATTCTTGATCGATTTACTCAGGCAAGGAAAGACTGCTGTTGAAAATAAGCCCCCGATGCGACTCATCTATTCCGGATGACCCCCTAAGTGAGTCCTTCATTTGAACAATCATCTCCTCATTTTTTTATTGATTCAAACATGGACTCTGTTCGTTTTTGAACACAGGAGAAAAACATATCATTTTTCATTTCATTTTTGATTACTGATTGTATGTTTTTTCAATTGCAATGACAAATACACAATAGATAGCAAAATCCACAAATAAAAAAGCGACTTGACTTGAATCGACCATTGTAAGATGCAAACAGTAGCAAGATTTGAATCCAAAAAAAAAGAAAACAAGACTGTTGCAATTTGACATTAATAACATGATACTGCGAAATGTTTGTGCCTACATAGGGAGAACTCCCTTTTTATAATTGAGAGAAACACACTCTTGGGTCAAATTCGCCCGGAATCCTTCAGCATCTTGATCATGATTTGATGGGGGCATTGCAGAGGCCCCATTGTTTCCATTGTCCTCTTCGTACATTTCGCTCCATTGATCCCCTAATCCGGCGAGCATGTTATGCAGTATGATACAGGCATACAACCAGGACACATACTCACGCATATCGCTGGGACGATATAGATGCAAACGCATCTCTTTCAGTGAAGCCCATCGCGCCTTCAGGATTCCAATCGTGTGCTGATTTCGGACCCGTGACTTAGCCAAGCAGAAGTTGAATTCCGAGTTGATAGGTATATTCGCTGCTGGTGCTTTGTAAGCCGGGATGACCGTTGGTGTCAGCTCGTATGCAGAGTCCGCCAAGAGATATTGACCTTGTTTAAAAAAAAAGTTAAACCAATGAAAAAAAAACTAATCATTTATATAATGTAATAATAGTCCTTACCTGGGTCAAAGTATTGTGAGGGATTGAGATGCAGTTGCATCCTTTTGTAAACTCGACTATCCCCGCACGAACCTGGCCAGCCTGTAATGAATGATGTGATGTACTTGTCGCAATCACAAACAATCTGAGCATTGATTGAATATCGACGTTTCCGGTCATAAAAAACCTTGCCATTGTACCCCGGTCTCTGGAATAATGGTATGGTTGTTCCATCGACAAACCCAACACAACCAGAAAATCCCTCTCCCTTCATGACGTCGGATATTTCAGCTCGTCTAGTTGCATCCGGCCATACGACATGAAGGCGTCCAATTGAAACAATCGCCCGGATTACTCGGCGTGAAACCTTGATGACTGTGCCCGGCCGACACTCAGATTTCTTGAGAACCTCCCGACTGAAGCGCCATTTCCATTTGATCCTAATCTCTCCAACGTCAGCGCCAGTTGGTGAGCTATTGGTAGCTGAGGTCGTATTCCTCCTTTATGGAATACTGGGTTCATGCAGATTTCACGCAGCAAATGGATGAAGCCTGTTTTCGTAGTTCGTGCGGCCTGTCGGAAATCATGGTCGCGAAGATGGAACAACTTCGCCAGATCAAAAGAATCTCGACAGATGGGTGTTTGACGTGGGTGGAGATATCAGGCAGAGAGTATAAGACAAATCTGCTCTTCCAGCAGGGCACAATCGCTCAGGAGATTGTCGTACAAGATCTTGATGATTTTATTTCGGGGAAAAAACAACTCCGCTTCAGACGGTAGCTTGATTCGAAAGAGGGCGCGGTCAACCATGTCATCCACCTCGGTGTGCTCCATCCACACAACCACAAGGAACAAATCACGGATCAGGCTTTGGCGTTCCGTATAACCTCTCATGATGGCTAAGGAAATTAGAGATGATGGTCAGTCAGTCTGGTCCGTCATTTCAAATGCATGTGTGACAAAAAGACTTACATTGGATTTTGGAATAGAGGTTAGTGGTGTCGATGGTTTGGTGAGTTGAAAAAAAAAAAATGAAACCAAGGTTGAAGGTGTGGAGGTTCGGGATTTAAGTAGCTTGAGTCACGTTTCCATCTGCTTGTTATGGGCTGAGGTGTGGCTCGTGATTCTCACTCGAGGATAAAAATGAGGTTAAATTTTTTTAACAAGTTTGCTCATAATTTTAATTTTACTGCGCACAAGCAGTTACGTGAACTGGGCTAATACCGTGGATAAAGGTAGCCAGAAGGAGAAAATAAGATTCATCCACGGATTGTAAGGACAGACCCGGCGAGTTAGTTATCTATTCGAAAGGATGGGTGAAGTTGTGGAAACATGAGCTATCCTATTCTAACCCATCAAAGAGCACTCATTGCAGCCACTGATCCAGCATGATGTGGGTTTGAAATCTATTCAAAATTCTAAAAAAGCTCGGAAGATCAAACAAAGGGGGTGAACCACTGGGTGGCTTACGAGAAGATCAGGACCACGTCATCGAAAAAGAAAACAACCAGCAGAAACACAACACCACACCACCACCCACCAGGAAAATGGTCAACAGCCAACAGCATCACTACCAAAACCAAAACAACAACAACAACCACATAGACAACTCACTCGCACATGGACTATCAAACATCAACCTCAGCACGGTCAGTATTCCATCATCACACTCTCAACTAACTAGACTCACTCTCTCTCTGACTTATTGTCAAAAAAAAAAAAATAAAAACAGCAACAACAACAACAACTGCAACAACTGCAACAGCAACAGCAACAACAGCAGCAACTCCAACTGCAACAACAACAACAACAACAACAACATGCAGGAACCACCAAATCAAAGAGACCTGCCCGTGCTTTTCACCAGGAACCTCAGCCCTCCCTCGCAACTGGACTCAACTCACCCATGCCTCCCCGTCCGGACTTGAATAATAATCTACCCGAACCAACCTTTCGTCATCGACCCGATCGACCAGAGCATCTACAGAGGTATCATCATCAGCCCATGCCAGTAGTCCCGCCTGGACCACCACTCGATCAACCACAGAATAACCAACCAAACTCAATCCAGCCTCTGTTCCAACAACCAAACCAGCAACAACAACGCTCAACTGGACCACGTAATCGTATCGATCCAAATCAGATCCCTTCCCCCGTCATCGTCCACGAGCAAGATGCTGAAGCTTTCTCTGAGGAACCCTTCCGCACCTGTCAAACCGTCTACGCCGACTCAACTACTCATCCCTTCAACCAACCACCCCCTCCTCCTCAAATCCCACTCAGTCTAACCGATTATGTTGCCATCGATCAAGGCAACTGTTCCCCTAGATTCGTCAGGGCTACCACCTACTGTCTACCCGCAATGGATGACATTGCTCAAGCCGCCGAACTGCCCCTAGGATTGCTCATCCAACCTTTGGCCGAACTTGCTCAGGGAGAAGGCGATATGGTCCCGATCGTTGATTTCAGTCAAGATCCAACCGGCCCTCCACGCTGTAGTAGCTGTAGAGGGTACATCAATCCATGGTGCACCTTCACCGATGGTGGTAATCGCTTCAGATGTAACCTATGTGGTAAACCAAGTGATGGTCAGTTAAGTTTTTTTTTCTTTTTTTTTTTTAAAAAAAAAAAGATGGTTTTGGTGCTAAAATTTCAATGTTGATTTCCATTGATGGCAAGGATAACAAACAAACAGAAAATTCTTCTGATGCTTCAGACACCTCTCATTTGAAACACACTAAAGGGGATGTCAATGTGAATACTGAAGAGAATTATGACAAATAAAATCACTGGGTTCAATCCGACTCCTCGGATTCCAAACTGAATGCCCGTATCCCACAACCAATGAAATACCTATTTGCAATCGACGTCAGTTGGTCTGCCAGCAAGAGCGGCATGTTACAACAGATCACAAAATCTATCAAATCAATCATCTTTAACCAAAACCCTCAAGAGCAAGAAGTAGATGATGACCTTGAGTTCCCCTCACAAAGTCTCAAGCCTCCTCGCCAGTTCCCCGTCGGCGCCCAGGTTGGCTTCGTCACCTTCGATCGTACCGTCCACTTTTACAACCTGAAGGCTGGCTTGGACCAAGCCCAGATGCTCATCGTCCCCGATTTGGACGACATGTTCGTCCCCATCAGCGAAGATGCCCTTTACGTCAACCCTGCCGAATCCCCGGCCATGATCCATAATTTGCTCGACAGTCTACCCACCATGTTTGGAGAGAATAATATCATGGAATCTGCCCTCGGCGGCCCAGTTCAAGCTGCATTCTCTAGTCTGGTAAGTCCTCTCTTTCCGCAACGTCCAGTCCCGCGATATCGTCTGATGTCTATGTTGGTCGTTTCAGAAACGGCTAGGAGGACAGGTTAACATCTTTTTAACCTCTCTACCGACCATTGGACCTGGTGGATTAAAACAAAGAGAAGATACAAAGCTTTATAATACCGAGAAGGAGACCACCTTATTCAATCCAGCTGATCCTTGGTATCGACAAATTGCAGAGGAGTGCTCCTTGGCTGGAATCGGGATTAACATGTTTCTCTTCCCGTCTCAATACATCGATGTTGCGACGATCAGTCAGCTTTTTTTTTCTTTTTCTTTGACTGCTATATAGGTAGACTCGGATGAAACTGACTAGCTTTTTCTTTCTTTATTCTGGTGAGCTCGTAGGTGTATTATCCGGTATCACCGGTGGCGAAGTTTTCTTTCACCCCAGGTTTAACCCCCAGAGAGATTGTTTCAAGGTACACTCTGAACTGCGTAGAGTGTTGACTAGAGAAACTGCATCAAGTGCGACGATGAGGATCAGGTGCTCCAATGGTAGATTGATCGGATATATTCTCTCTTGATCGACCGCTGTGCTAATGTAATGAATGAATTAAATTGAAAATCTAGGGCTGCGAATTTCCCAACATTTCGGATCCTTCTTGCAACGAAACGTCACTGATCTGGAGTTTGGAAATTTGGATGCGGATAAAGCGATAGCTGCGATCCTCAAGATCGAAGGCAAACTAGAGGACAACTCTTCTATCGAGGTTCAATTCCAATGTGCCCTTCTATACACTTCGTCAACTGGACAACGGAGGGTTAGATGTCACAATCTCAATTTGCCTGTCACCAGAATAATCGGCAACATCTTCCGATCGGCTGATATGGATGCTACTATGGCCTTGTTGACTAAACAATGTATGTCCGCGCTCTTCTTGATGATCAGATTTTTTTTTCTCCTTGAATTCACATGTCGTCTGGATTGCGGGATTGGATAGATATTGCCCAGATTGTTCAAGTGCCATTACGAGACGTTCGAGTAACATTGACGGAGACTTGTGTCAAGATCTTGCTAGCTTATCGAAAACACTGTGCATCCTCCACCTCACCTGGCCAACTGATCCTGCCGGAATCGTACAAATTATTTCCGCTATATGCCCTCGGCTTGATGAAAACCAAGGCCGTGAAGGGAGGCAATGTCTCTTCGGACGTCCGAACCCATTACATGAGATATCTGAAATCTCTAGGCGTCGCTCAAACTATCCTGATGCTCTACCCGCGAATGATTCCTATCCATAAACTTGCCGAGATGCCGGAAGCCTGTGAATTCAATCCTAAAAACAGCAAGTTCATACTTCCTCCATTCATGAGAGCTAGTTACGTGAGGATGGAAGCCGACGGGGTTTATCTAATCGGTGAGTAGAAGCTTTAATTTTCTAAAAAAAAAAAATGAATGAATGAATGAATGTAATGAGGTTAATTTACTTACTCTCCTTCACATGGATTGATACAACGCACGTAGAGAATGGAGATATGATGATCATGTGGATCGGCTCTACAGTTTCTGTTGCGGTGTTAGAAGGATTGTTCGGAGTGAGCAGTCTAGAGGCGCTGGACCCGAGGCTCTTTTCAGCCAGATTGCCGAAACTGAAGACACCATTATCGATCAAAGTACGACGATTGTTGAAGTTCTTTGACATCAAGAGGGGAGACCGTTCCTTACCGCTACTAGTATCACGACAATCGCTAGACTCGACCGAGTTCGAGTTTGCCAATCTGTTGGTCGAAGATCAAAACAACGACGCGATGTCCTAGTACGTTTTTTTCATTTTCTCACTAGTCGAGTCTCTGGAGCCTCTTGTTGAGACGCTGAATCCGTCTCTCTCTACTCCAGTGTCGATTATCTCTGCTTTGTCCATAAGCAGATCCAGAACGACCTCTCCGGCTCCTCTAAAAGTACCTTCCAGCAGAACGACGATCATCATCACAACGGCTCGGGCAGCGCCGCGGCGAGCTTCATCGACCCGGCTCGCTCTGGAGAGCCGCTTGGTAATTCACCAAAACCAAAACAAAACAACAATAGTTGTCGTTAAAAGTATATGTACTTGATTCACTTCTCTTGCTCTCTCTCTAAGGGGCTTTCTTCCTTGCCAACATCATCAAACATCATTATCTCTTGTCCAATTTCTCTCTGACTTTGTCAAGTCGACAATTCAACATTCTTCTTCTTGGTCTTGTCTTTTTTTTTTTCAAGTCTTGAGACACTTGCGTTTGTTTTTTTTTTTCGATTCAATTGTAAAAGTTGTGTTCATGTTAATTTTCCATACTCTTTCTTACATGCTTTGAACGGTGTAAATAGATAGTTTTCAACGACCACCCCTCTTCTTCTTCTCCAATGAAACCGCTCTTACCTCGTTCTCTTAATTTTTTTTTTGGCGGGTTATATGTGTGTGTATGTATGGGCTCGTGGCGTGACCGCTATGTCGCGTGTGGAGTAGTGAGATGTCATTCGTCAACGCCACAAACACGGTCGTTTTGTTTTTTGGAAGGCTGAGGACCAAAAGAGGTCGCCCAACGTGGGGCTCGACCCACGACAATCGATGGTCTGCTTGCACACGGGGTGCTAGATACGTGGGGCTCTGTGTAAGAGTCGAATGCTCTACCAACTGAGCTAGCCGGGCGCGCCAAGAGAGATTACGTAATTGAAGCCCAGCGCGGGTATATTATCCTGCTTTGATTGTAGAAGGAAACAGTCACCACTCACCACCAGCAATGAGCAGGTCACTCTACCAGCATAAAATACATACTTCAACCAAGAATAACTCCCAGTCACCAGCTCCAGAAATTCCCTTCTCTACAAACCTGTACCCACAGCCTTCCTCCCTGCCTGCCCCATCACCACACTACTGAACTCCATTTCCTGCCCTTTCACATCCTCAAAACTACCGCAAAAAGAGTCAGATTTCCCTGGCCACTTACAACATGGTGTAAGTAAAAGCCCAGTTCACATTCTTGTCTGCTTACTTACATGAACTACATGGCTAAAATGTAGCAATCTCATAGCCAATTAATCTTATTTCAATTTGTCTAAAATTTTGCTTGTTGCAAACTTTTTTTTTTAAAGGCAATCAAGCAGCTGCGTGAAATGGGGTAAGATGGATTTATAAGAGAAGATGATTATCACCATCAAACTCATTCTATACCATTGGAAAGTCAACACTACAAACATTAAGTACATTCCCAGAATGGAAAGTGGTTGAGTGACATGGGACAGGGGTTACATGATTTTTTTGTACATTTTTGTCACATTTTTCATCACATTTGAACCTCGGTGCTCATCTGGCATGCATTGCCACACCCACATTTCAAAAATTACATATCTTTCTTATTTTCATCTTTTGAAATGCATGCCAGATGAGCACAAAGTTTCAACTGTGATGAAAAATGTGACACACTGTATGACTCACCACTGTCCCATGTCACTCAACCACTGTTCATGTTGGGAATGTACTTAATTTTTGTAGTGCAAGGTAAAAAAAATCTTCTTCTTCTTCTGATCACCTGCATGTAGAAACATTCACAAGACTGCATGTGAGCCTGTGCCTCTAGAGTGGCAACAGGACACAAGGTAGTTGGTTAAATATAGTTGTATTTCTTATTGGGGGAAAAATATAAGGAACAAGGCAAGTAAAAGAAAAAGGAAGAGATTCTTGTAAGATTCTAACAGTGCTGAGACTGGAGTATAGCTCTAACAGTCAACCTTGGTTAACAGAGGAATGTAGCAGCTGTGAGACACTAGCCTACTCTGTATGGATCAACAGAAGGAATATGGTAAGATTAGAATCCTTTCAAGACTATTCCAGATGTTTTAGGAAAAGTCCAAGGATTGTTAAAGGGATAAACCTATGTGGTTTATTTTATTATAAAAACCATGAAAAAAGATAAGGGAGGAAAAGAAAAGGAGTGAAACAGGTAAGGAGCAGGGGTAGTGCAAGAACCAACCAGCGAGGTGAGAAAGAGAATATAAGTATGAATGAATAGAAAGAGAGGTGAAGTACTGATGAGTGCTGATTAAACTGGTTGAGTGGGAAAATCACTGAGCAATGAGGGGACCTCTGAATTCCTGGATGATTCTGTGCATTTTGGGTTTGTTTCTGGTCTGAGTTTGAAGATTTTCATTGAGTCTCTTTTTAAATTTTGGTGGACTTCAAGTTGAATATTACTCAATTTAGTAATGTTTCTGAGTCTCAATCTTCATTCAGACAGAAGCAAAAATCACAGGTTGGTGAGGAAAATTTCAAGAGCCCAGGTCAAACTTCTTGAGTTAAATTTTGACATCAACAGGCAAAGGAACCTCAATCTGTCAACAAATGCACACAATACTCATAAATTGGATCAATCAACTGAACATATTTGGAGCAAGTTAATCAATTCAGGAGGAGCAAGAAAATAATCATCATTACTGGTCTAGGAGGTAGCATTTTAAAGGCTTTTTTTTCTTTGCTATCCATTGATCCAGTCGTCTATTGTAATTGATTTTATTATTTTTCTTGTCTCTTGTGTTGATCGTGTGATTTAATTCAGTAATTTGGTGTTTTTCATTTCAGTTGTTTTTCCTCTTGTCTTGCCTCTGACTGTTTGCCATTTTTATGCTCTCTATTTTCTATTTTTATATACTACTGGTCAAAATAAATAGGTATTTCAATAGAGAGAATACACTTCATGACATCATAAGTAATTCAACTTGAAAATCCACTTTCATTTTCAAACTTGACCATATCAGGATCAGAACACAACTAAACCACACCTCATGTCATAGACATGGGTATAAAAGGTAGAATAAACTTGTGGGATGAATTTATTAACTTTCCTTTTAATTATAAAAAAGTATTTTCAGAGAAAAATGAATAAATTGATATTAATTTATGCAAATTTGAAGCCCTTTGGGATGGTGTTCTATCTTGAAGTCTGACAGGTGTGAAAAAAATGAAGGGGTTACCCACAAGCTATGTTCCCTTCAAATGGCAGGAAAGAAGATTCCAATTTTTTGGAAGCTCTGCTCCCTCACACTCAAACATAAAATCAAAAAAAACACTACCCAGGCTGCCTTGTGTTTCCAGCACACACAATCCTGTTTCCTTTGTTTTTGTGGAAATACTGGTGCAAGATATTTTGATAAATTCCCAAAATAAAATTGAGATGGCAGAAACACTCTTTTCAATATTTTTTTGGGTCTTTGACACGCTACCCACCTTGATTGAAGGTACAACCCATCCTGGCGTCCTCACAATGCCAAGGTGGGTTTCTGTTTCCAAAATAAGCCTGCAGTGGGTGCATGAATGGTTCAATAAATATGTAAATATATCCATGAAGAAATAATGAATTCTAATATTAATAAATAAATGAATTAAGTAAGTAATATGCAAATATGTAAATGATAATAAATGATTGAATGGAGAAATAATTGTATACATAAATGAATTAAAAGTAAATATTTTTAGAAAAAAAATGGATAGATAAGTGAATATATGCATAACTAATTGAATTAATTAATTAATGAAAAAATAGTGACTAAAGAAATAAGTGAATAAATAGATTCATGAAGGAATAAATGATTAAATATTAAATAAATAATTAAATAAATAAATCAGTGGAAATTTAATGGGTAATAAGGGGGATAATGAGTAAATTTATGGGGAATGGGCACCGAAATTTAATGGGTAATAAGGGGATAATGAGTAAATTTATGGGGAATGGGCACCCCTGTTGTATTTTTTTATCTGTTCACTTTTTTATTTACACATATTTTCCTCTATTTTTTTTCTCTGTCACTCTCTTTTATTTTTTATTTTTATGTGTGTGTTTATTTCTTTTTTTTAATTTTTTTTTTTAAAGTTTGTGGTTATTTCTTTATTTCTTTACTTCTTTATTTCTTGATTGAGTTTTATTTTCTTCTTATTCTTTGTATTTATTGATTTTTTTCCACTTTCAATTCTACAAAATTGTAGGTTCAACCCACCCCCAAGGGTGGGTTTTTTGTATCTGCAACCCACCCAGGTTGAATTTTGTAAAATTCAACCCACAGCCCACCCGCCGCAGGGTTTCTTTGAAGGCGTGACCCACTCCAGCATCATGGGGACACTGGGATGAGTCATGCCTTCAATCAAGGTGGGTTGCGTGTCAAAGACCAATTTTTTTTCTGCCACAAATAATGACCACACTTCCAGCAGTCCCTTCATTCTTATTAAAATCAAGCTTCTTTCAATGTTTTTTTTTTCATTATATGAATAAACCACTAGTCAAATCTGTGACTAACCCCCCTTTTTTGTGAAGATAAAATCATTCCAAACTTCCTTTCTTCTTCAGCTTTGCCATCCATTTTTAAACGTGAGAAAGAATTTCAGGGTGAGAAAGAATTTCAGGGGGCTTCACACAGTTGAGACCCTGTGTTTGCAAGTTGGCAAGGCAAGAAAACTTTGTCTGGAAGACTTGCATGAGTTTCTGCAAGCCACTATGCCAGAATTTTTGTGCATGGTGACTTGAAAAAGCAAGACAACTCCATATATCTTCTCTCCTTCTCACCTCCAAGCTTATACTTTCACACTCAACACACCTAAAACCACCAACTTAACAAACCTCACATCATTGTGGCCAATACCACCACCACCCTTGCACCCAAAGGGAAAAAAAGAGAGAGATAGGCACCTTGGGATTGAGACAGCATTGATTTAAGCAGAAGAATGGAAATTTTCCTTGAATAGATCTTGGAAGTCACCAATTATCAATTCTATCAAGGGATATTGAAGATGGAAAGACCATGAAATTCCTCTTCTCCAAATTCCTCCAGATTATGTTAGAAAATGGGATTACCCATTGTGATGTGAAGGTTTTTTTCTCCTAATCCTTTTTTTCATCAATTTTTTGCTCATAACTTTCATCAACAGGAATCACTCCAAAATTAGTGATATTCAGCTTTTTCACAACACTTTGCACAACTGGAGAGGAAACACTGGAGCTGGTATTTTGAAAATTGATGCAACTAATAATTTCAAAAACTGTCAATGGTAAGAATTTTATAGCTAAGAAATGATTAAAAAAGGATTCATATCTCCTAAGGCTGTGACCCGGGTTTGGGACGGGTGTAGCCCTTGTCCCATTCCCCAGAGCCAAATTCACCGGGGTCTGGGGGTCACCCAGGAGGTGTGTAACTCCCAGTGCAATTTTTTTCTCACACTGGCTCATACATCTCAAGTGATAAAAAGTAGAAAAAATTAACTGAAAAGAGAAATGTAATTTTATAGTAGCTTTTAATTTTTTACAGTATCAATTAAAAATGTAGATAATTTGGAAAAAAGTCATCTGGAAGGAAATAAGGGTTGTTTCCACCTCAATTTCCCACTCTTCTCTCTCTGCCATACCACCTGCGGGGTCCAGGGGTTAATAAGTACCATCCCAACCACCCGCACCCAGGGTGTACCACCAAGGTGATCCACCGGGGGGTACCCTTTGGGTTTCAGCCTTAATATCTCCTTCCAGACCAGGTCCACACCCTGTGTAGGTACTGGGATTACCTTGATCCCATCATTGTATCAAGTTAAGTTTCCAAGCCACTGTTGACATTCTCCTCAATCTTGGCTTATCATGAGTGACAGGCACAGAATGAGAGCCCTTGCAGAAGTATTGCCACACAAGAACTTCCAAGAATTACTAGTAAAGATGAATCCACCTCACCAACTAAACCCAATTTCAAAGAAAAGATGGTATAGCCAACCCAAACCTTACTCCTGCTACTACATCAAGCACCTCCACTGCTTCAGCTACCAACTCCAACTCACAAAAAATCATCACAAGAAAATTAAAAAAAAATAAAATTGAGCACCTTGTCCAGCAAAATAGTTGCCCAGGGGAAAAAGCAAGCCCTGATGATTTCTGCATGAAATCTGTGATCACCAAGAGACAAGCGGAGATGAAAAAGGCAAATTAAGAAGCCACTAAATCCTAAGTAATTTTAATTTAGGAATTAAGCAAGCTGGGGCTTGAATATGAAAAATAAAAAAACTAGTCAACATTGAGTTCCCCCAAATTCCCAATTTTCTGGCTAACTCTGATTCAGATTCATAAGACTGAAAAAAATCCAGTAAATTTTTTAAATTACTCTCTCTTGCTAGTCTTATTTATTTTTTGATTTGTGTATTTTGTAATTTTTCCCTCATCATTTTCTTTTCTTTTTTATTTTTTTTCCATACAATCAATCCAATCAAAATTTACTTGAAAAAAAAGCTGGTTTTGTTTTTTTGTTTTCTTATCATATTAATTGAAATGAAACACAATAACATTCATTTCTGAGAGATCAGAGACAAAATAAACAACCAATAAGGGATAGGAAGAAGAAAATAAGATAGAAAGCTAAAAAACAACAATTTCATCTAACACCTACTTCCACACACAGTATCAGCATAATTGACCTCTTGTTGAGGCAGCTCATGGTTATCAACTGGAGCAATTACATCAATCAAGTTTCATTCAATAGCAGGAAAGGATTTTTAAATCAGGAAATTATGGAGGACCACACAAGCACTGAACCAATTTTTGATCCTG
The DNA here is from genome assembly GCA_004348175.1 of Puccinia novopanici. Taxonomy (NCBI): domain Eukaryota; kingdom Fungi; phylum Basidiomycota; class Pucciniomycetes; order Pucciniales; family Pucciniaceae; genus Puccinia; species Puccinia novopanici. Next base: position 15,966 of record SMGU01002661.1, on the reverse strand, counting down.
TTCATTGTTTCAATTGAATTCCTCAGAGTGACTCCAATTTTCCTTTCAGTATACCAATGAAGGGCTTGTTACAAAAACTGATTGCTGCAAGATTCTGATTGAATTTCTTTTGAGAAAAGGCATTGGTCCATGGGGTTTTTTTAGTGTTGGGGCCATATTTGACTCTTTTGGAAATCCAGAGTCTCCAATTAGGTACTGGCCTGGATAAAAGATATTCACCTTCTGCTGGTTGATATCAAAATTATCTCAAATTTGGGGCTTGTGGCCGCATCCTGGCCATCCAGTGAGATAGTAGATAATTATTTTTTGAGAATCACATACTACCAAAGTTTCTAGTCTGTAGGATCCTTTGCAAGAGCAATATTCCTGTGGGTTGATTGAAGTATTTTAATCTAATGGAATGAGGTTTCATCAATGAAACCCACACAGCTTTTGGCACAGTTTGAATCAACTATTGTGTTTCTCAAAAACCTTGGACATTTTTTTGTTTTTTTTTTTGTTGTCTTATGCATTTACATACTTTATGTAATAATATTGCCATTGTTTCTGCCATAAATATTTCACAGCCTTTTGAAGCCATTTATTGACCTGGTGGCAGCCCAAGTATGACCCTGCCTTCCATTTTTGCTGGTGGCAGTGATCCTGCCAACACAAGAAGTGGACCAATGGTGCAAACTTGGGGTCCTGGTTCCAAATATGACCTTGGTTCCTCCACAACTCTGCTTGAACCTGGCCAACCAGCAAAATCCATTTTCAGAGGCAGATATGATGGTTGGATTATCTCATGACTTATACACAGATAAAACCAACATAAAAAGGAATTAATGCATACTTGACAAGAATAAAAAAAACATTTGGTACAAGCATTTTGGGAAAACAATATAGTGGAAGCAATTGCTTCTGGAGATTCTATGTTTTGCCACACTAAATTCTTCTAAAAAGAAATAAGTACCATGCAGATGAATCTAGGGAAGGTCAAAGATGAAAAAGAAAAAATCTAGATCCAAGATAACCTTCACCACTTTTTAGCAGTATAGGATTACAGTCCCCTCCAAAATCCTGAAAAAATGTGCCAGGACCCTAATCCAAGTTCCATTTCCTGCAATTTCCCTGTGTCTTAATTTTACAATTAGCTGATTTTGGACTGGTTGCTGAGGAAAATTTGAGTTTTTTTTGGAAAACTGGGTGGCTTTCAATCAAGGAAAGGAGACCAAAGAAAGAGCAATGTGATATCCTGAATTTTGTTTGAACCAGGATTTATCAGGGTTGAAAAGGTATTCAGTCATATTGGGTGATTATTCAAGTCAAGGCCCATCAGCAAGATAGCTCTTTGTCTTTATTTTGACCAGTGCCATGACTAGTTCTTCAATTTTGCTTCCTTGAATTCAGGATGAATCTTTTTTTCTGTCATTGTACCTATCCTCCTAAGCTGCTTGGGTTAAATGGAGCTGGAGATAAGTCCTGAGGCTTTGGTTGCATTCAGATGGTGGGTAGGTGGTGCAAGTCAGGGATTTGGTATTTGCGTTTGCTCAAAGTAAAAAAAAAATGGCTGGGGGCAAGTTGTCTTCCCCCACGGGTTTTTAATTTGAGTTCCAATATTTTCTGTAACTCTTGTCTGCTGAATCTGGGTAGACGCCAGCCCATAAAAACCTACCTCATCACTAAATCCTGAAATTTTTCTGATCCCTTATTTCTATACTTGAGGGATGTTTTTATGCGCTTGGGGTTCTTCCCTCCCCTTTTTTTTGTACCACATTTCGGTCGTATTTGAGCTTTGAAGGCAATTTGCCTTGTCACCCTTGAGCAGAAAAGAATGACTTGCAATTTGTTTGTAGGTAGGAATGGCCTATATGACCACCGAGGAATAGAAATGATCTGTCCTTAATCAGAGAAAAACAAAAAATCTCACATGGACTGCAACTCGAAAAAGACATGCGGGTAAATATATAAAGTTACATAATAGGTTACGGAATTAAATTATGTGGCAGATAGTAATATTATTAAAACTAGATAGGGATGTTGTCGAGTAGTGAGAGTGATATTGGATAGGGAGTCAAAAATGTGTGATCCGCAGAATAGTTCTGATCTTGATGTCGACCGATAGCCAGCAGAATCAAGAAAAAGGGAGATTCGAGAGTTTCAATCACCTATTAATAATGGTGGTGGGATTGGTACTTCCGCTGGCGCCATGTGGGATGAAGTCTCGCTGGACGCCGTGCTCACCGGGAGACAGCTAGGCTTTAATTTTCTTAGCCTCCGACTTGCACCTAGGTTTAACAAGAGTTTGCAATTTGCGGAAGTTGGGAGTTCCCAAACCAGTTACCCTTGAATCGACAACGGCAAGAAGAGAGACGATTAGCACATGCACGCAACACTTTGTCACCGCTATGGCAGGTGCATTGTGGTACTTACGGGTCCCAGCCTCGAATGGCCGCAAATCCCGTCGTATTGCACCCGCTGGAGCTTCCGCTGATGACATCATTTAATGCACTGTACCCGGTTTTGTACAGCCAAGGGTTGAGGAATCCTAAGGAACTACCACCCAGGGAAATTCTATAGTCGTTGAGGAGTGCGATGATGGAGGCGAAGGTGGGAGCTGCTGCGGATGTGCCTCCAACTACGCAATTTTGAATTCTTGAGCACTTCTTGAGAAGAGCTACGTAGCAAGGAGCAAGAAATGCCCACCTGTTAAAAATGATTGCTGCCATGCGATAACATACTTGGCTCCTTGCGCGGAAACGTCGGGAAAGCCCTCCCCGACCGGTTGTAAAGACCGCTATAAGTTTCAGAGCCATGTAATTGAGGTAGCGGTTGACTTGATCTTGTTGCCAATCGGGTGTCGCAAAGTAGTTGGCTAAGTTTTATTGCAATTGATACGGTGCGAGGCGGAGTTAAACTGCACTTCAGTTCGTGCCTATGTCTCAGGTCTGCAATGGGGTACGTCTGTCTCAGACTCACTCACAAACCCTCCTCCACTACTAAAGCCGCCAGGTCCATCTTCAGAAACAGCAACTTCGGAAGAAGTTTTCCGTTGCTCCGACAGATGTGACGCTGACGGGATGCACAAGATCTAGTCAGCATATGTGAAGCTAACAGCAACCACAGGTCAAACAGGAAATGGTTATTTAAGAAGGCCGAGCTTACTAAGGACAAGTTGCCGGGAAGGTTGGTAAAAGGTGGGTTTTGCTGAGTCGAAAAGCTTTTAACATTAGCTAACACCTGCTAGGATCTGATGCACTGCTGATTTTATACTAACCTGCGCATCGTTGGCATACAAAATCCAGTTTTCCCACACCAAAGTCACCTGATGAAAAGATTACCGAAACGCCCAGAGCGCCCAAAGCAGCAAGCCTTTGCACACTCGACGCGCGTAGCTAGCCGGAACAGTCTGCTCGTCGTCGCCATCTGCAAAGTTGGATTGGCCTAATGTCAAGTACATATTCCTCGATTTTATTTTGCTTTGTACATGACACATAACGATCTCCAACTCACAAGAAGTGCTGATCACTTTAGGGATTTGATCTTTGGGTTGGCCGAGGATGAAATTCAACCAATCGAGATACGGCTCGTTGGTATTGTAGGGGTAGTTAAATCAGGCGTAAAGGGCGGACTCCCCCAGTAGACCAAAAGATGTTGCGAGTGGGTAAAGTAAACCCTAGAGCAGTTTGCGTATCAAGATTCGCCTGCAAGGAATGAAAATTGTCAAGACGGATGTGGTCGATCACACGGTGAGTTCTTTAGTGAAAAGCTTACTTCTACACCGAGCTGGCGGTCGATTTGATCTTGGTCTAATTTTGACGATCCTTACCACCATGAACCTTCACCAACTCAAATTTCCCACCTACCTGGTCAGGTCTTTGCGTTTTAAGGAACATCTGAGCATCCTTCAAGTTTCCAACTTCCTCAAGATAACCAGTGATGCCAATCATGTTGGTTTGAGATGCTTGAACTTGATAACCGTCAGTCTTGTAGAGTTGTCGCAGGCAATCATTCGTAACACTGTATGGGTCAGTGCATGTGTTCGGGATGTTGGGGTCTATCAGGACTTCGTGCTTGCTCGAAGGGAGCTCCTCAATTACGCGTACTACCGATCTTTGTTTTTGCAAACGGCCAAACTACAAATTCAAATCACAAAGGGGTTGAGCACCCTGTAACAGTATATCTAGAATGCGTCAATCTTACCATGGTTGTCGGCTATAAGATGTGGATAATGGAGATTCAGATATGGAGTCAGCCCACAGGATATCACGCCATGTAGCGCCAACAAAGCTGGCTCTATGCCTTAATACAGGATGATGGGAATGGCATGATAGAGAGCACATACCTGGATCAATTCAATGTGACGATGAAGATTTCTTGGTAAGCTATACTTTTCAGTCCGAATGATATGCTCACCGTCGTGATGCTGGTAAACGGAGTAGGTGGTGTCGAGCATACTTTCGACCTTCTTCAGTGGCACTTTCTCCAAGCTGATCCAGTCCTTGTGAACCGTCCATTTCATTTGATTTTTGGCGAATCCATGACTTCTGAGCCAGTCGACGACGGCTTCGATGGACTCGTCATTTGGTCGACTCAAGTCTGCTAACTCCTCGTCATCAAGATGCGAGCGGAATTCGGGATGGGCTGGATCAGACATTCTCTCTAAGAGGTCGTCAATGGAGTCTTCGAATCGCACGTTCCTTAGGGCGATTTGAAGGGTGATAGTATGGTCATTTCCTGGAGCTTGGTGTAACTTCTGGAAGGTGGCCGGGGCAGGATGTCTCTCAAACAACACGATAGGTTCTTGTCCCGATGGTGAGCCTCTGATCCTGTCTAGCGCTCCACTGCCCCAAGAAGAACGGCCAGTAAGGTAGCTCGTAATAAGGCTGGCGGCATAATCCTAGTCCTTCCAGAGGTCCCTCTAACTTGTGATTAGAATAAAATCTCCTAACTTAACAGGATTAAGGCTGATGCCTCGTTGGTGAAAGACAGATGTTTGGTTTAGGTATCTACCCGCGAGTATGCCGATAAAGGAATGAAGCAGCTCGAGATGTTAAGTTGAAGGCCGGTTGTTAATGAATTTTGAGCAGAAAGTGTTAGGAGAGCCAGTTGGTAGTTAGTGGCACTCTCACTGGACAAGTGGCAGAAGTAGTCACTTACAAACTTCGACGCGTCAGTTTTTATGAGAAAATCGGGCAGCAGTTCTACCAGGCGATAGGATTCGGCCAAGCGCCTTAGCTCTATCAGCCCATCCGAAACCTTTGCGGAAAGTCTCTGCAGTTTGATCACGGATGGTTTATCGTCCCCAACGCTCGGGTAGCTCGGAATTACTTGCTTACAGTTACTTTCCGTTTCAGGCAGATGTCTCCCGAATTCTGGAGCCCAGGCGATGCTTGGAATATCCTCTGACTCATGGATGGAGAGGCTTGATCAACACCCAAATGGCCAATTCCAGCCTAGAGACCATTTCCATCTATCGACCTCGGTTATCCTACCCCTAGTCTGCAGCACCGTGCCATTAAAGCAGTGCTTCCACCTAATAGATGGACTAACAGGTCCCGTAGCACTACCATCTCGTAGCCTGTGGGACTCGTAGACAATTCATGGCCTGGGCGCTCGGTTTGTCCAACCTTTTTACAACAAGAGGAGGAGAATTTGATCAAATGAAATCTGAAATCTGAGCCACGTCCGCTAATTAACGTGGAAAAACAAGAGCACGAGTGAGTGCACTGTGGGCGTGTGCTCAGGAAGCTGGATTACTTCTTTTTTTTTCTAGGGCAGGTCTTTGTGACGGAAGGAAAATTGCCATATCTCACTGATACGTGTTCTGCTGCTGCTGCTTCATTGCAAGAAACAACCAAAAAGATGCCAACGTGCCTTGGACATTCGGCGAGGAAAACAGCATGTTGTGGTGATCATGACACTGCCTGGCTTCCAGAACCACCGCTGGTATGTATTACACTTTGGGAATCTTCTGCTGCACCACAAGGACCACATAGGGCTTCAGACATTGGATTAATCAGTCTCAATGATCAAAACTAGAATTAACCTTCATATAGCTCCCTCTTTTCTTCTTGGAGTTGAGCAAACCATCCTAACACCTATAAGTGGTGGAAAGAAGTTTGGCTGAAAATTTGATTTCTAACTTTCCATATTACTTTTCTTTTGTTAAAATTGAGGGAGTTTTCCCCTTAATTTGAAACTGGAAATAGGAGATGTACCTTCCAGAGTTCAAAAAAACCAAAAATTATCAATTTGAAGCATTTTTCATCTAATCTTTCACTTGTTTTTGAGATTCAAAAAGCTATGGACACCTGAGCAAAGGTCTTGACTTTCTATTGCCATATTTTCGTTGAATATTCTCTTTAACAAGCTCTACCTAATCTGGAAAGTGGCTCCAATTGGAGAAATATTCACACATGGAAAAGCATGCAAAAATCAATAAGACATTTGGTGCCAATATTTTTCTTCAAATTTTGAATCAACGGTGGATAAACCTGTTTAATCAGTTTATGAAGTTGAGATGATTTTAATCAAATTCCAACGAGTTAGGGCCTTAGTAAGCCCCATTCCAACAAGAAATCTTTTTCAAACCAACTTCAAGTAAGTGTTTGAACCTCAAAACTTGGGAAGTTTGGCTTACAAGCCTGGCCATGTGTGGAACGGATCTCTGGGTAAGTGAATAGACAAAATTGTGAACGAATTTCCTAATTTGAATGGCTTGAATTGCATTAAAAGAATAAAGATATCACAAGGTTGAACAGGATGGTTCTCAAAAAAGGAGTCATACTACCAGGAAAGACATCATGCACTTGAGCCGAAAGGCTCTCTGAGTCGACGAGAATGGTACCGCGAATTACAAGGTTTGTCCGAAGAGACCATGAACGTCTTGGAGCCATCAGAAATATGCGATGGTGGGTTTCAGTTGCGTTGACTGCCGGAGTTTGCTGGAAGCTTCGATCGGAAAGCCTTCTGGCTTTGTGCCATCGCTAAGCTCCAAGGCCTGATGAGGTCTTGCAATTTTTTGAAATCTGGGGTTCCTAGGCCGGTCACGCTGAATTTATACGCAATGTGAATGTGCACATGAGTCAAGGGTTTGTTTTTAAGAAGTGACTGGTGATCAGTACTCACGGATCCCAACCTTCAGTGGCTCCAAATCCAGAAGTATTGCATCCCCTGGCACTTCCAAATGTAATGTCTTTCAACCCCTTGTAACCGGACGCATAAAGCCAAGGGTTGAGATAACCCAATGAGGGACCACCGAGCGAGATGCTATAGTCATTAAGCAGTGCAATTATCGATGCGAAAGTCGGTGCAGAGGCTGAGGTGCCATCAACTGCAGGCAAGGCGAGTCAAGACTCGGGGTCAGCTACTTCGTCACATATTTGTGGGCTTTCATGGCCAGGACAGAAACTAGAGAATTGTGACTTGCCACTGAGAAATGTTTGCTGCCAAGCTATTGCATACCTACTCCCCTGAGCGGATACATCGGGGTAACCTCTTCCAGTTCGATTATAAATATCTTTGTATTTGCTTGGTCCAAGATATTCCAGGTAACGATGCACCGCCTTCTGCTGCCATTCGGGACTGCGAAAGTAGTTGGCTTCAAGAGGTAATATGTATTTCATTAGACCAGTGCGATACTAGAAAGTCAATCTGAAGAGTCTTCAAAGGGAAAAGAGGAACAGAAAGGGATGAAGCGACATGGACGTGTAACCCAAGATAAGAGAAGCTTCAGGCGACTCACAGAAACCACCGCCGCTGGAGAAACCAGCCAGGCCGAATTTAGATACAGCTACTTCCGGGTAAAAGTTTTCAGTTCCACCAACTGCTGTTACACTGAAGGATAGACGCGCAGCGGACACGAGGAGATGAAGTCAATTTCTCGGATTTTTTGTTTATGGTTCTTGAGTTTTCCGAAACTATGCCAGTTGGAAGATTGTAACTTACTAGGGACAACTTGCAGGAAAATCGGGTAGAAAGGTCTTGTTCCGCTGATGATTAGAGAGTCAGTTGGTCGAAGGCCAAACAGATTGAAAATGTAAGAAATCTGGCGGGTGAAAATGACTGAAATTGAAGATTTACGGGTTCTTCATTGGTATAACAAGTTCCGCTTTTGCCCACTCCGAAGTCCCCTGAGGAAAATATTAGCGAAACACCACGAGCACTAAGGGCGGCGAAGCCATTACAAACTCGATGCGCGTAGCTCAAGGGAACAGACTGCTCTTCATCTCCATCTAATCATTTTGGTCGATTGGGATATTTGGCACGGGTCGACTTTCAGTTTGGTAATACCCTATTTTTTATTTTTGTTGACTCCTGGTTTCATTAATGGAAATGGAAAAGAATTCCTCACAAGATGAGCTGATAACCTTCGGCAGTCGCTCGATTGGCTGCTGATGCAGATACTGCAACCATTCGAGGAACGGCTCATTATCATTCTGAGGTGTTCCCAAATCCGCGATAAAAGGTGGTCTGCCTCCAACCGAGTAAAAAATGTTTCGTGTTGGGAGAGTCAATCCTAGCGTCGTTTGGGTGTCAAGATTGGCCTATCATGAGGGAAGTTTGTTTGATAATGAGGTCAAACAGAGCCTGGGGACTATCAATGTTTTAGATCTCACCTCCACACCCAGTTGCTGGTCAATCTGTTCTTGATTGAACTCCTGGGGATTACTTCCGCCGTTCACCAGCACAGAATCAAAGGATTTCCCGACTTGGTCAGATCTTTGAGTTTTTAAGAACAACTGAGCGTCCTCCAAATTGGCAGACTCTCCGAGATAGCCCGTAGTGGCAATCATATTCCTGTCTGGTACCTGCACTTTGTAGTCTTCAGTTTTGTAGAGCTGGCGTAGACAGCTATTTGTCACAAGAATGGGACCTGGACAAATATCTGGGATGTGATCCAGTAACCTGGTGTTCGTCACTTCTGAGATTTCCGATATCTTGCTCACTCGTGATCGTTGCTTGTGCAAAACCCCAAACTGGGAAATACAACCAATTCGGCTGCTTCAGTTACAATGTTGTGCACTGGGTCAACACAAACTCGAGAAACTCACCATGGTAGTGGGCTTCAGAAAAAACAGAGAGCGTGATCAAAGAAAGCAAAAACATAGGATCAACCTGAATATCAAAGAACAATAAGATTAAATCACCCAGAGCTTCGGAATGAATGCTTACCTGGATCAGCTCAATATGAGGATGAAGAAGCTCCGGTAAGCTGTATTCTTCCGTTCGAACGATTTGTTCACCGCCTTGGTCTTGATAGATAGAATAGGTCGTATTTGTGAGAATACGCAAGACTAAAGGTTTATTGCGTCAGGACATGTTTCATACAAAGGAATGTGTAAGACAAGAATATCACACCTAAAGGCAGTACACGTTATGCTAAGGCCAAGAAGGTGGTATAGGGAACAGAGAGTCGTTTAGAGAGTGAGGGAGAACAAGGAGTAAGAGAGGAGACGGAGAGAGACAGGAGAGTGTAGTGGCTATTTTATGACACGGAAGGAGATCGTCGTGTGGGTTATAGCAAGATGATGATTTAAGATGAAGTGGTTTAGAGTAAGGTGTGTGGTTCAGTGAGCTGCTGTGAGTGATGATATGGAGACGTTCTATCGGAGTAGCTGAGGAGGGAATAAGTACAGCTGATTAGAGCCTGTCATTTATAATCTCCACTTCCCGATGTAAGTGTCTGCAACTCTGCTTACTTGTGCCAAGGTCATTGCTCGTGCCTGGTTCAGCTCAGGACATCGTCGCAGTATCCGGTTGTCGCCTGATGTGGTCCAACCTTCTAAGGAATTCGTCACCTGTGGTGGTAAGAAGGGTTTTGATCAGGACAACTGGTTTTGGACCGGTTTGAATAGCTACGGTCTTTTAACTCACCTGTTGTGACAGGGTTAGTGCCAACTGGTTCGGTTAGGACCAGGTTTGCATTCTGACATGCTGGGGTGCTTCGAACCTCTGGTGAAGAAGCAGATTGGTCGGTGACATTCCCAGTGAGGTGCAGAAGCGATTTGATGATGGCTGATCGTCCAACCGGCTTGGTGAGTATGTCAGCAGGGTTGAAGTGTGATTTGATGTATTTGAGGCGAATGGCTTTATTGGCCACAAGATCTCGGACGAAATGGAGCCTGAGGTCCATGTGTTTTGTCCTAAAGCTGTTTTGACTGATTTCGCTCAAGGCCAAGTCAATCGCTCCCTGATTGTCAATGTAAACAATGGAGCCAGGAGTGTCGGAGATGCGGATTTCGGTGGAAAGATTGTTGAGCCATACGATGTCTTTGCAGACGTCGGAAAGTGCCTTGTACTCAGCTTCGGTAGAGGATAATGAAACGGTAGCCTGCTTGATTGATTTCCAAGAAAGGAGATGATGATGGCGAGTCAAGAGAAAACCGGTATGCGAGCGTCGAGTGTCTGGGCAATTACCCCAGTCAGCATCAACAAAGGCTGTGAGGGAAGTTTCTTGCTGTTTGACAAATGAGAGACCACGCCACATCGTGCCGTTCAGGTACCGAAGGACTTGCATTGCAGCCGTGTAGTGAGTGAGACCAGGTTTTTCAAGGTACTGTGAGAGTTTGCTGACGGAGAAAGAAATATCTGGGCGAGTAAGAATGCTGAGGTAATTGAGTGATCCGATGATAGCTCGGTAGTTGATGTTCATGGATTTGAGTTGCTCAATGTCTTCTTCAGAAGCTGCCTTGAGGTGGACTTTGGGATCCTGTGGACAAGAGGCGGGTCGAAGCGTCTGAGCGTTGAATTCGACTAGCTTCCGTTGAATGTATTGAGACTGATTGAGAATGAAACCATGCTCCGTCCTGTCAATCTTCATGCCCAAAAGGAAGGAAGCGTCCCCCATGTATTTGATCTGAAATTCACTCTCCATCTGAAGGCGAAAGGATTCTGGATCCTTGCTGATGATGATCAGATCGTTGACATGAGAGAAGATCCACAGGGGAGTGGGATGCAGACGCCAGAACACGCACGGATCCGCCAACGAGATAGAGAAACCGATGGAGACAAGAAAGTTGGACAGACGCTTGTACCACGCTAGGGAAGCTTGCTTCAGCCCATAGATGGCTTTCTTGAGTTCTAGGACGATGTTTTCACCCGTCCTGTAGCCAGGAGGAGGTAGCATGAATACGGTTTCTTCAAGGTCACAGGTCAAGAAAGCACTCTTGACGTCAAGCTGGTGGATGAGGAGGTTGTTATTGACGGCGTGCGAAAGAAGAAGACGAAGTGAGGGAGGTTTGCCAGTTGGAGCGTATTTGGCCTCAAAATTGAGACCATGCGTTTGACGGAAGCCTTGAGCGCAGATGCGGGCCTTGTACTCAATGACCTCGTTGGAGGCCCCGAGTTTCTTTTTGTAGGCCCATGTTGATGGAATGGTGTGGTGGTGCAACAAACGAGGAACTTCTCGCCATACGGAATGACGCTTCATGTTGTCAATTTCTTTCGCTTCTGCCCGGATCCAGTGCTCCCTCTCGTCACAGGAGATGGCTTGACTGTGGTTCCCGGTTCCACGGTGCTGGCCGAGAAAGCATGAACCTGAGGGTGTCGAGATCGATGAAGAATGTTGCTGGATCAATATCACTGATCACACGCGTGGGATGTGGTCCAACACGGAGGATGAGCCGTTGTTGTGGTGGTCCTTCAGGCTCCTCCTCAGTCACGCTGTCTTCTTGCGAATCGCTAGGTGGTGATGCGTTCAGGTCGTCATCGACCTCCATAGCGTCTTCCGAATCATGGTTTTCAGGGGAGCCGCTGTCCGAAAGTGGGAGAGCTTCATCCTCAAACGGAAGGGTAGCAAGACCAGAGAAGTCAGGCAGTTGAGAGTGCGGAGAAACGTCGAAACTGGGATTGAGGGCACTTAGCTTCAGAAAGACGACTCATCAAAATACGCGTGCTTTGTGTCAACAATTGTTTGGTGCCTAGTTTGACTATTCGATAGCAGGAGAAGTCGTTGCTGTATCCAATGAGGACACCATCCCATGAAATCGAATCAAACTTGCTGCTTCGAAGTTGAGGAGGCTTGAGTATCCACGCTTTACAGCCGAAGGGTCGGAAGAAGTTGACGTTGGGATTTTTACGAAAAAGAAGCTGGAGTGGGGAACATCGGCTCTTTCCTAAGGAAGGAAGACAGTTAGTGGTGGCAGTGGCGGTTTGAACCGCTTCCCCCCACCACTCCTTAGCCAGATTGGACTGTTGAAGCATGCATCTTGCCATGTTGATGATCGTTTTGTTTGCCCGTTCTGCATATCCATTATGCTGAGGGGTGTAGGGCGGCGAGACATTGTGTTGGATACCCATTCCTAGGAGTTGAGAGGAAAGGTGTCTGTTGCAGAATTCCCCACCCCGTCCGTGATGAACTTCTTGATGTGATGACCAGTCTGGTGCTCGAAGAAGGTCTTGAAATCAAGGATGGCAGAGACTGAGTCTGATTTGTTCTTCAGGAGGGTGGTGCTTATATACCCGGTGTGTTGATCAACAATTGTAAGGAAGTATCTAGCGCCGGCGTTGGTGGATGGACTGATTGGCCCAACAATGTCGGCATGCACAACCTCGAGTGGGTGGGCTGTGGAGTCGAAGTGACTTTTGAAAGGAATCCGAGTGATTTTTCCTTTCATACAGGTGTCGCAGCTAGCATTGTTGGTGAGTCTAATGCCTGGAAGGAGGGAACTGATGCGACCAATGCCGGCATGGCCAAACCGGTTGTGCCACATTGTGAACGGAGTGACTGGCGTTGAGTGCGTGGAGCTCATTAGTGAAGTGACGTCTGAAACGGTCGCTCGATTCCATGCGTTATCTCGAGGACTCCATTGGCGAAATTGCAACGAAAGACAATGGATTCGTCAATGGTAACAACGCAGGTATCATTCACTTTGTTGAATGTTGCTCCTTTGACCGTGAGTCGGCCCAAAGAGATCAGATTTCTGGTTAAACCAGGGACAAAGAGTGAATCTGGGAGATGAAGGGTCGTCCAGATGATTGAGTGACCACAGCCGTGCCTTGTCTGGTGGCCGTGAGGTCAGTGCTGTTACGCCCGGTACTGATCGGGATCTTGACCGGGGGTGTCAGAGAAGAATGCCAAGTCGTTGAACATGTGGTGCGAAGCACCAGAATCGAGTACTGGAGGTAGAGAGCTAAGGGCAGTGAAGGCGTGAACAGCCATGATGGTTCCCGCAAAGGCAGGTTTCTCATACTGAGATGAGGGAGAACTGGTTGAAGGTGCAGACGCCGTGCTGTGGTTGGACAAGGCCGATCTTCCCTTTCGGATTGGTCGCTGCTCAGGGTGCAGGGCCAACATCTATCGACGGAGTGGAACGCGTCCGGGTTGTGTTTCCCGTTCTTACAGGCTGGTGGAGGGCGTTGTCGTGATCCACTAGCCAGAGCCACTGCCCCTCTGTCAGGATTGGCGGGTTTACGTCTGACTTTCTCATTGTAAGCAATGTCGCGTAGCTTGTTAATTAAAAGAATCGGATCCGTCATTAAGGCATTGTTGGTGAGAATCGGATTGATCAGATTTGATCTTTCATTGGCAAGTTTGGATGTGATTATGCCGCAGATTGCGGCATTCTCTTGAACATGTCCGATGGAGTCAAAAGCGGCTAGACAAGTCTCGACTCGATCTAGAAATTCGCTGAGGTTCCCGTCGTATTGAAGCTTGTGCCACGAGGTGATTGTCCGACTGAGGCGTAATCCAGTACGCGTCGCATACATGTCTTTGATTCTCTGCCAGATTTTGTAGCCATCGTTGTTGTTCTCATCAGTTATGATGCTGTTGTAGAGTTTGTCACTGATCTTCATGAGAAGGATGTTGGCTGCCTCGGATAACTGCTTCTTAACGGGTTGAGCCACGTTCCCGCGTTGTGGTTGAGTCACAATTAAGAAAAGATCCCTGTGCTTGAGAAAGGCTGTCATTCGCTTGCTCCACATGGGATAGTTTTCGTCGCCAATGAGGGTAGGGAGGGTAGCGAGCTGATCCTTGACAGAGATCTCGACGTTGGCCATTGCGTGGTGTCTGCCTTTAGTTCGAGTCGTGGGGTAACTGTTGAAGAGTCGTTCGAGAATGTAAATCTGTGAGAATACGCAAGACTAAAGTTTATTGCGTCAGGACATGTTTCATACAAAGGAATGTGTAAGACAAGAATATCACACCTAAAGGCAGTACACGTTATGCTAAGGCCAAGAAGGTGGTATAGGGAACAGAGAGTCGTTTAGGGAGTGAGGGAGAACAAGGAGTAAGAGAGGAGACGGAGAGAGACAGGAGAGTGTAGTGGCTATTTTATGACACGGAAGGAGATCGTCGTGTGGGTTATAGCAAGATGATGATTTGAGATGAAGTGGTTTAGAGTAAGGTGTGTGGTTCAGTGAGCTGCTGTGAGTGATGATACGGAGACGTTCTATTGGAGTAGCTGAAGAGGGAATAAGTACAGCTGATTAGAGCCTATCATTTATAATCTCCACTTCCCAGTGTAAGTGTCTGCAGCTCTGCTTACTTGTCCCAAGGTCATTGCTCGTGCCTGGTTCAGCTCAGGACATCGTTGCAGTATCCGGTTGTCGCCTGATGTGGTCCAACCTTCTAAGGAATTCGTCACCTGTGGTGGTAAGAAGGGTTTTTGATCAGGACAACTGGTTTTGGACCGGTTTGAATAGCTACGGTCTTTTAACTCACCTGTTCACTACAAACATATTAAATTTCCCCCCAAGGGGAATTTTAAAAATTGGCGGGGGGAATTTTGATACTTTTTCAAAAGTTGATCAAACTGTGCCAAACTGAGCATCCTCAGCCAAAAAAAAAAAATGTGCCAAACTGAGCAAAATCATTGGAGAAATTTTTGCTGAGTTTTTATTTTACAGGCCTTCAAGGCCCGGTGGGCCTTTGACGGGCCTGATCCGGGCCTGACCCAAAAGCACATTGGGCCAACATCAAGGGTGTTGAGGAAAAGCTCATGATCTCCAATGATGGCCCAATGTGCTTTTGGGTCAGGCCCGGATAAGGCCCGTCAAAGGCCCACCGGGCCTTGAAAGCCCGTAAAATAAAAACTCAGCAAAACATTCTCCAATGATTTTTGCTCAGTTTGGCACATTTTTTTTTTTGGCTGAGGATGCTCAGTTTGGCACAGCTTGATCAACTTTTGAAAAAGTATTAAAATTCCCCCCGCCAATTTTCAAAATTCCCCTTGGGGGGAAATGTAAGATGTTTGTAGTGTGTTGTGACAGGGTTAGTGCCAACTGGTTCGGTTAGGACCAGGTTTGCATTCTGACAAAGCAAAGCTGAGCAAGCAAAAACAAAAATCCTCTTTTTTTTTAAAAAAAATGGTGACAAAAAGAGATGAACCGCCGATGGGCTTGATGACGAGATTAATAAAGTGAACGATGGCGTCAGCGAACTGAAACAAGACCAGCTCGCCGTTGAGGTTATGCTTATGGAGGGAGCGAGAGATGTAGAAGCACAAGCCCTTGATGGTGCTGAGGAATGTCAGATCTTCCCTGCTCCCTTTCGGGTTGCAATAGCGAGCCTCCGATTCTTTCACCGGCTTCATATCGGGTAGCGTCTGGATATCCGAGTTCGTGTCCGGCTTTGACACGCTGATGGCTTTCAGAAGGTTGCTTCAAATATCTGACATCGGCGTGATCTGAACAAAACAACCGTCAATTCACATAACAAATACCTCTCTCCTGTATGGGAAAGAAGGGGCAACTCACTTGCATCGGAGGTTCGATAGCAGGAGCCTTAGCCACTTGCGATTCTTGGGCAAACGATGAGAGGGAATGGGGATTGGTTGGAGGAGGAAGGAGTGGGAGAGATGGAGAATAGGGGGGAGGGTCGGCCGAGTTCGAGTTGTTTCGTTCAAGAGCTTCCGGCGTAAGGTACTCAAGAGGCCACAGTGTCTTCCTGCTCAGTTGGTACTCCGCCATCGCAGCCAGTACGACTCCCATTGAGCACTTGGTCATGCACATCGTGAAGGACGACGCGTACGGCCTGGCAAA
>SMGU01002660.1:0-23951 GCA_004348175.1 Puccinia novopanici | reverse complement strand
CCCCCCCCCCCCCCCCCCCCCCCCCCCCCCCCCCCCCCCCCCCCCCCCCCCCCCCCCCCCCCCCCCCCCCCCCCCCCCCCCCCAAAAGCGGCAAGCCAAACCGAGAGAAAAAACTAATAATACCCGACCTGATATTTCGTAGTCGTGGAGCGGCTGACAGGATAGGTAGAAGAGGCGGACGTCGACGAGAGCTCCCTCAAGGCGCGTCTAGTCTTGCGGAACCTTCGGCGCTCAACAACCATCTTGAGCACCCCCTGAATCTTCTCAAACTTGACCAGCTCTTCTATCTTCTCTTTCGTCGCTTTCCGGTCTAGTAATTCATGTAATCTATCCCCAAATTACTGCCTGTTAATTTTTTCCATCTTCCCTTTTTTCATAAAAATATAATGCTTGTTGACTGGAAAAAAGAAGGGAAAATACTCAACTGCATCGCTTGCTCATCTTCGATTAACTTATAATGAGCCAGCAGCAGCATCATACGATTAAACGAGATCCCACGGCCGGCTTTTTCCGTCAACAATGCCTCTTGATAAAGCTACAAAGACAAAAAAAAATCCCATCAATTTTCCATCCCGCAGAGTAAAAAAAAACTTGACGGACATGATTGAAGAGCTCTTTGCGTTCATTAAGCTGGTTCCAATCGACCTTAGCCAGTCTCGAGTTCAAGGCGCCGACGTCCAAGACGTTAGAAGGATTGACCTGACTTGTGATGATGACTCGGGATCCTCCAGTCTTGCTCTCGTCGTCGCCAATAATAGTATCACCACTACCGCCAGTGGGATTACCACTACTATTAATGCCAAAGCAGAACAAGTTCCTCATCTTCAATTCTTCCGGGTATATGCTCACGTCAAAAGCGCAGGTTAGACGCTGAATTGTATTCATCATCAATATTTCCATCCTATCTCTGCCATAGCAAATCAGCCGTAACTTACCGAAAAGAATGGAATAAATTGATCTCGTGTTAGGTATCCAGTCCGCTCCCGATCCACCTGCGCCCACGCCTCCTTAAACCTTCTCACTAAACATGCACACATCACGTAATCAGCATTTTCCGCGACAACAATGGGTACTTTGTATTATGAGAGAATTTTACCTTCTTCACGATCAATGGCTTTGACTTTCCCATACAGCTGAAAGACGTAAGCAAAGTTATCGACAACGAGACCAGTGAACATATCTGTATAATACAAAGCGCAAGGTTTTTTTTTTTTGGTCAGCGTGTTTTTCAAGGAATAGGATGATTGTTTGCTGAGTGTAGTACTGACTGAGTACTATGTACATAGAAATCACGTTCCATGAGATGAATAAGATGTAAGCCGCGGCAGGACTCCCACAATCGTTAAACAAAAAGTTCGGCGAAGAAACGCAATAAGGCGGCTCGATGGTATACTGTCAAGAATTCAATAGTTAATCTCCAAGAGGAAAACTTCAAGCCAAGAAGGGGGCAAAAAAAAAAACTCACGTCATGCATGAAAGCATTCCATCCCTCACTATGAATTGGCAAGTTTAGAAATGTAAGTGATATATGCATATGAGAAGAAAGAAGAACGGACGGACCCGGTACTTTGGATAGCCAGCATGACGAGGGCATTAGCCAAGCTCTGATAATTAGAGTAACGAGTCAAGGAGGTAGGGCCGGCCCTAGTAAGACTGAAATTTTCGACGAAGAGGATGGCCCAGACGAGGAAGAAGACAATCCAGAGTCCCATAAGATTAGCAATAGACGGAAGGCTAGAGAGGGCCGTTTGGAACAATTGGTTCAACTCGTTGTTCTTCATCACTAGTTTAAACGCAATCGCCACCAGGAAAAACTTTTGGAATTGAATCGTCACATTCGTCACTTGTCCTGGGAATAGTATCGTCGGTATCGTCGTCCCAAACGTCCCCGCTATCACTATCACATCATATATCCTCCATCCATTTTGTTGGAAACTTATCCATCCTAATCCTAGTAATGCAACCACCACATCTACCAAATAAAACGTCGCCAACAGAAGAAACGCCCCATCTGTTGCCGATACATATATTAAAAAAAAGATCAATTTAAAAAAAAAAACTTTTCCTAGTCTCCGAAGCAACAAAGATAAAAAGCAAAAAAACAAACCTCGATACCTATCCAGTGGAGTATTACTATTAGATCTAGCGAGAGTCATCAACAAAGCGATGTGGATGACATAGAGAGTCGTCATCATATGAGACCACCAGCCATGTTTCTGAGTGACTGTTTTATAGCACCAATCCCTGATAGTATCCTGAGGTCGAGCTTTAGGGCGTTTAGAGGGATGTTGGAGGTAGATCAATTTTTTCAAGTTAATCCATTGTTGTTGCTCGGTGGTCAAGAAAGCCGAGCCGGAGCGTTTCAGAAAGCTGTTGATGATCACCGCCAGGAAGAGTGTCAAGACAATGGTGGCTCCAAAGAGGTTATAGATCAGGGCAAAGATGGCATTCCATTGGGCGGCGTCCTGTTGGGGTTGCTGGTCTTTACCCGTGATGGACATCAGGCTGGTCATCACGCCGATCCAGCCTTCCTGCGAGATAATCTCAAAGAGGATCGAGACCGCCGTGCGGAAGGAGTCGAAGGAATAAACGTAGGGGTTTTGCCAGGCTCGGGGCATGAGAAATTCGAAGTCTGAGGGGGTATCATCCAAGCTTGAAGGTGCGCTAATATACTCCCCTATGCATTGTGCTTTGCCCGAGATTGTCGGGCCCGAGTCGTTGCAGCCGTAGAGGAGGCCGGCAAATAGGTTCTGGCCCCAGACGGCGAAGGGCAAGATGTACATGACCGTCAGGACAGATGCATCCATGAGGTTACCAAAGCCAAGAATCAAGACGTTGTAAAAAGTCTCGCGCATGCTCTGAGTCAGGTTGATCATCCGCAAAGCCCGAAAAGCCTTAAGAGAGCGAGTGAACCGACTGGTTGAGCCACCATATACCAGCGAGGCCGTAATATCGGAGACCAAGGTTCCCAGGACCAAGAAATCAATCCGGTTCCATGTGTTCAGGAGGTATGCATTCGGGGTAAAGATAAACCCATCGGCCAAGACTTTAATGACAAACTCGAGGACGAAGGCCAGTCCTAGGATGACTTCGGTGAGGTTGAACCAGGTGTAAATCGACTCGCCATGAGCCAAATAATAACGTTGCTTGTAAACAGGTGTCGCGATAGCCGCCACAATGACACTACCCAAGATGGTACTAAAGACAGTCAATTTGAACACAATGACCCCAATCTTATTGGCCGGCCGTCCAAAGATCCGCTCGCCAAAGGATGGCTCAACCAAAAACTGACAGAACTTGCGGAGGGGATTTCTCTGGGAAATGAACCAGAATACTTTATCATAGGTGGGATGATCCTTGATGAATTGTGCTTCTCGCTCCCTCTTTTCATTGAAGGAGGTCACGAAATACTCTTGACGTTGGCTAGGGTTCATGGAGAGGAACTCCATCTGTCGTGCCGCTTCAGCCTTGGCTCGTTCTTCGGTAGTCAGATCTGATTTTGGTAGCTTGGGATCTGAGAAGGGACCATCCAGCGGATCCAGTAGAAAAGCTTTCCGAGCACGTGCAACGAACGCGCGATGGTCCAAGTGTGACTTGGGTGAACGGGAATCGCGTTCTCTCTTGGTAGGATTCTTAGAATCCCTTGGATGCAGAAAATCACGTACAACAGACTTCTTGCCGGGTAGGACGGTTTCAGAGGGTAGATCATCAGCATCAAGAGTGATAGTTTGATGTAGAGACCTGGGAGATGAGGCTCGGAAGTAGGGATTAAGTCTTTTGAACCAAGACGGAAGCTCGAAGTGGGGATTGGAACGATTGATAAGTGCACGGATTTGCTCCCTCTTCTTCTGTTCCTCGGGAACTGCAAATCCCTCGGAGATCACCGCAATAAACATTTGGAGGAGGACGAAGTTGGAAAATAGGAACCAAAGCGATAAGAAAATCCCAGAGACGAATGCCTGGCCGTAGGGTGCCTGAGCAGCCATAGCCGAATATAATACCGTTGTCCAATTCTCAGACGAGAAGATTTGATACATGGCCAAAAAGGAATTCCACATCGAGTAAAATGTCATTTCTGTTGAGTCAGACTTTGGGATCAGGCCACGTAAGTATTGAGCAGCAAACACGGCTGCAACGAAGTTGATTCCAAGCAAGAACAAGATCATGTTAACCAATCCGTTGAGACTGCCCCTCAAACCTTGCTGTGAGCGAAATGCGGATCCAAGGTGGGTTAGCATCAGCAGTAAGGGGAGTGATGTACCAACAAAAGATATGATCAAATGAAAAAAAAATAAGAACGTACCAAAAGGTTTCCAGTTCGAGGGAAGGCGACGATGACGCGATAAAAACGGGCAATCTGGAAGACAGTGAGCCAGGGGTAGACGACAGAATGCTTAATAAATGGAATCTGGATGATACTGGTGACAATAGCCAGTCCGAGGTCCGCAAGATTGGTACCACTCTCAAAGAAGAGCCGCATTGCGTGGGGAAGAAATCCCGCGAAACGGAGCAGGATCTCGGCCGCGAAGACAATGGTAAAGTACGACTCGACTTGATCTGTAAGATTATCGTGGATGGCATCAGAAAAACAACAACCAAAATGAGCTAGAAGGGAGAATTTATTCGTGCGTATCATTAATCACCTAGACGGGTATCCCAGGTAGGGTTGAAGGCAGTCTTGCTGGCTTGGAAAGCAAATTGAGCCAGAACGACCAAGACCCAAGGGTAATACAACTTGTGGTTAAGCCATCTAAGCCAACCAGTCTTAATCTTCATCTTTTGAGTCCTTGATAGTTTTAGAGTCTCGGTAGGAAAGTCTGTCTCAGTTGGCCGAGTAATCGCAGGTCTATAGACAGGCGCAAGAGATTCGTCAGTCCACTGCTTGGTTTTCGCTAAGGAATTATATACATATACAATATACATATATATGTGTGTGTGTACTGACGCAGAGCTAACTGCAAATGCAGAATGTTTAGTCTCGTCCATGATCTCAGCAAAGGTATGGGTGATGACAGCGACGAGAATGTTGAGTAACCAAAAATTAAGGACAAGTAGGCAGACGATGAAAAATGCACAGGACGCGTAGTACTCTGCGTCCATGAGACTGTACATCATGTTGGACCAAGTATTGGCTACAAATAAAAAATACGACGGTAAGCATGTGTGTGGTCAAGGGAAAAGAGCACAAGGAGGGATCACTGACCTGAGGCGATGATCACCACTTGCATCGCTGCCCCAGCCACGTTATCAAAATTCTGCGTGCCATTATTCGGATTTCCGGTTTCCTAATACTCGCAACAGGGTCGGTTAGTAAATCATATTGAATTGCGGGGCGGTACGTCCCTCGCGAAAGAAACGAACCATACAAAGTTGTCCTTGAGGACAAAGATAGCCTTTCCAAGTGCCAAACAACTTTCCGGTCGCGTTATGGACGAAACCCTCAGGATCACCAGAGATGGGGTTATATTGGCCGCCACAAGATTGAGCCTGGAAAGTGTAATTTTCCTGGCCTGCGGGATCTGGTTATTGAGCCAGGTTAAGGATGAGCTCATTTGATGTACCAAATTTGAGATGGAAGGCAAAAAAAATAAAAATAGGAACCTTACCGATCCAGACACAGTAACGATCGAAGGAGCCTTTAAAGCTCTGCACTCCAACAATGCTGAACAGGGTCGCAGCAAAAAAGATAAAGAAAATGACGTTGACGAGTAACGGCGAAGCGCGTTTGAGAGAATTGAGGATTCTCTGAAAAGGTGAAGAGTTGGATGTGTCGGCAATGATTTTCTTTCTTTCTTTTTCTCAAAAAAAGGTGATAACAGTAGAAGAGGGACCTACAGTAGTACCAGAAGTGACGGTAAGTAGACGAATGAGTCTGAGGATGCTGAGGGCGCGAAAGATGTAAATTTGATGGGCGGCCTCAGTGCCGGTAGTAGCGAGAAAGAAGGAGATCCAGAAACAGACGATGGCGATAAAGTCCATGCGATTCCAGGATTGTCGGAGATAGGCGGTTTGTTTGATGAGCTGTTTCTGTTGGCGTTGTATGCCAGAATGGAAGGGCGCCGCTTCTTGCGAGAAGAGCGGCTTAGAGTTGCTGAGGATCGATATGGGAAACGAATCCTTCCGAATAGGTTCAAACCGGTTCGCCGATGGGGGCGCACTAGAGAAGCTCGGCGAGGGCTGAGTCAGGGGAATTTTGGCGCTGGAGGAGCCATACGGCGATGGAAATGCACTGTCCAGTGCTGTGAAGGGTATCTGCGGACTAAAGTTCAAGACCTCCTTGTGACAGTCACCCCCCTGTGGGTATTGGTGCTCCAGAGTCGGAGTCCAGGCAGTAGTATCCATCTGATCGGATTTCTTGATGGGAAGGTGGCTCACCGATCGGTCCTTCCGACCTAACAGCCCCTTCGCTGGTGCTTTGATCACTCGGGGGGTGGCATCAAGCCAAGAGATGGAATTCAAAACCAAGCCAGAAACGATGATACGCGCGACACATTCCACTCTGGACATGAACAACAGGAAAAATATTGTGTGTCAGCAATTGCTGACTTGAAGACAAAATTCAAGGGAACAATAAAAAAAAACATACGTAAAGATACAAAAGAGAATGAAGAGAGCCCAATCCTCCCACGTGTGAAAGTAGCCTTTGGTTGGCCTTGGAAAGTCCCAGACGCTTTTAGAAGACTGGATGGTGAGGACGACGGCGTCAAGGATGATGAGCAGGAAGATGAGGGGGTCGACGTGGCCGGAGTGAAAGAGTCTAAAAAGGCCCAGTCGGAGGGGATGACGGGGGCCGAAGATGCCGAGTGTTTTTCCCTTGAGCTGCAGTGGGATTGCTGTGTTCATAGAGAGTCGAATAGATGAGCTGCGGTTGTTACTGTTTTGGGAAGTTTGTTGGTCGTCATCACTTTCACTGAATCTGGGTTGGTCTGGTTGATGTGTACTATTTCTCTGCGGCCTCGAAGGGCCGGCATAATCCAGCTCAATGCTTCCAGTTGATTGGTCAGTGCTGGAGCGAGGGCGTGTGTGCTGTTGTGGCTGAGGTTGAGGAGGGGGTGGTGTAAGATCATGGATCTGCTCTGCACCGGAAAGGTTGACGACCCTTCGACTGGCGTTGCGGAGTAAGTTGGTGGCGGTCCTGAGAGTAGATTTTTTGGCGAGAGAGTTTTTTGAGCGTGTCTTGGGAGAGATGGTAGGATCTAGAGGGACAGAAAGTTGGAAGGGTGAAGTGGGAGAGCTATAGTTGCAATTGCTTTCAAGATGTTGACGTGATGGAGAGCTTGCTGCTGGAGCAATAACGGAGGCAGGAGTGATTGCACTGGCCAGACCATGATTGATGGTGTGTGATGAGGAGAAAGCGAGATCGTCATTAGGCTGATAGGATTGAGCTTTTTGATCCCGGCCTGAATGTTGTGGGTAAGCTGGTAGGGAGAGAGAGTTTGGGGATGGTTGCTGATGTTGATGATAAGAATTGGAGGGACGTGAGGGGGTGCTTGAGGATGAATCTTGTGAGGGTTGTGAGTCTGACATAAGCTGAGAGCGTAGATTTGCTGGTTCTTTTGAAAAGCTGGAAGGAGAGAAGGAGAGTAAATGAGAGTTGGAGGATGATGGATCGAGAATAGGTGAAGGGTGGTAGGAGTGGGTAGGTTTTATTGTAGATCTTGAACTGTTGATACTCCTGCTGTGACGTTTGTGCAGGCCGGTAGAAGATGAGGGCTCAACGGAATCGAGTTCTGCGCCAATGGATGAGGATCTGAATCTATCGGAGGATGATGAGCCAGTGGGGGAGTTGCCTTGATCGACAGGAGAGATAGGCGGCCTGATTGAGCTGACGTAGGTAGCAATGTCGATATGGGAGGTGTTCAAGGGTTGATTAAGTTGAGTTGGAGTAGGAGTCGTTTCATGGTGATACTGGTGTATGAAGTCCCTGTAGTTGGGTGAGTCCGAGTCGGAAGATGAGGAGGAGGCTCGTGAGGGAGATAATGGTTCGGTTGCCGTACTTTGTTGGTGGTTGCTAGATGATGTTCGGTTGCTGTTGATGAAGCGAAGGTTGAGAAGGTTTGATTGACGGCCGACTGGATTGGACATGATGAGGTTGGCGTGAGGTTTCTGGTCGGTTGCTCGTTAGCGGAGTGTTCCTTTATAATTGTTTTTTTTTTCCTGTTGACTGCACAGCAATCTTGAGCCGCTGATCTGTCTCACTTCAGTTCTGCATATTCTTTGGGTGAGTGAAGGCCCCCGTGTCCCCCGGCTGGCCGATGACAGGACACCGGGGCTGCGAAACGAGATGAATCACTGGAAATGATTTTCAAGCCGACTTTTTCATTGAAAACTCAATGAGGTCGGTCCTTGTGTACATCATGGATCAAAGAATAACACCAATATATTGTCTTATTCCACAGGATAATATCCCAAAAATGTCAGTTTCCCACCATACTCCGAAACTTCTACAAAAAATCACCTATCATTCAGAACCAGTTAATTCAACCCATGAAGCCTCAAAACCACAACCTAATAGCAAAGCATGTTCTTTGAATTCAAAACAACCTTGGTTGAGCTCAATGTTGTGGTAAGCCAAAACTGGAAGAAGAAGGCACACCAGGCAAGGAGCAATCACGGACAAATCGCAGGACTCAGAGGAATCAGACACAAGCTCAGGAATGGCACAAATCACGGCAGGGTCATGGATAAAATTGACCAAACACAGAAACCACAAGTCTGACGCAACAAGGAAAAGACCACCTGAAACAATCAATCTCTGTATAGGATACTGTTTCGTCTATCTGCAAGCCGCATGGCCCTAGAAAGTTCCGCAAGCCATGAAACCAAGGCTATTGTTATCTCCTTCCTTTACAGCTTATGCCGCATGTTATGTTTTAGCCGCTTCTTCTGTTCCCATGGTTTCCCTCAGCCGTACCCACAAGTTGGCCCTTTTTTTTCCTTCTCTGGAATGTTCCATCCTTCTTACAGTTGTACCCAACCACAACTCAGCCCTCTTCTCATTCACCCAGATTTGTCTATAAAAGCAGCCTTGTTTTCCCTCCTCAGTTGTTCCCCATCAGCTCACTAGGAATCAAAGTAGTATTGCTTAGCACTGATCACAAGTCTTATTGCACCCTTAGCGAAATATCCAAAAGGCTCACCAGTAACCAGTCTGGGAGTACACTCTCATCTCTATACCCGAACGTCTTCAAAGCCACACCCTTTTTCTCTAAGAGTTTATTCTCTTTTTCTTGTCTTACCTTACTCTCCCAGCTTTCCCCGAGAGGCAGCCCTTCATGCACTATTCCCTCTCAAGCTCTATTCTCCATAAGAGTAGTTCCACAATGTTCTGGGATTCAATCAAAATAGTTCGCACATGTTGAGCTCAACTGGTTTAATATCCACTAGCATCATAAAAATCTTTGTTGAGTTGCACTTAACCTAACTACCATTTGTTTAAATTAGCTGGTTCACTGTAATATTTATATTAAATTATTCCATCCTGACCAACTTTTAACTAGGTTGAGTGTAACTCATTTCGTATAACTCGGATACATTCTAAAAAGTGTCATTTTCTTGCATATATTTATAATTTCAAGCTAAAAACCACCTCAAATCAGTCCATCTTTTCGTGGAGTGCATAAACTCCAAACCTGAAGTATGCATGTACAAGAGGTGGATCTAGGGTATTAAATGAATACTAGAAGGTTTTTTCCTCCTCCCATTTCAGTCTCAACACCCCCCAAAACCTTTTGACTAGTTTGAGTGTAATCAAGGTTAACTACAATATAAAAAATCAAGTTAGCTTTTCTTGAAGTGCTTCCTTCATATGTGTAAATCTCAAAAGATTTAGGCCCTTTTTGGGTACAGTTATATTATTTAATAATCACCCCATTTGTATAACTGGGCCTCATGGAGGCCCATATCAGATCACTCTGGTGTTTGGCAATAGGCCAAAATTATGACCTACATCACACTTGTGGTCATCACTCAATATTGCCCCTGCCAAATCCCAAATACTGCTCTGGGGTAATATTTGGAGTTATATTGAGCTTCACCTCACTTCCAAACACCTTTGCATTTCACAAATATGTGAAAAAGCAAGCAATATTGTGAATGATTGTTCATCATATCACATCACTACCCCCAAACAGGGCCTTATTTTCTGTTGTATGGAACACATAAACTCTCCACTATTGAATTGGAATGTTTGCTAAGATGATGAGAAGAGAGTCAAGGTACTGTAGCTGGTGTCTTCAACAGGTGGGATGGGTGCTGATTTGGGAATATTTCTTCAAGAAAATGTGATTTGGGGAGCAAATACTTTATCAAGGAATTAAACAGAAGTAACCAATTTTATTTCTATTTTTTATGACTGAAAGGGGTTGGTTCAAGATTATGGTAAAATAGCCCATTAGAGGAAGGCAGGAGCTTTCAAAACTTAAATTTTCATCAAGGCTTGTGCCAATGGTCAGGTGAAAACCAATGAAATAAAGGATAAATAAAAAGCTTTGATTTCCCATATATTTTAGTAATTTATCATGAGCTTGGATTTCCCATTTAACTTAAGAATTTATCATAAGCTTTTAATTCCCATATAAATATAATTTAAGAATGTACAATGTGATTGAAAACCAGAATTCTGAAGTTCCATGAAATTACTTTTGTGGGGGAAAGCCACCACAGAAAACTCCACAAACCATTTCAGGATAATAGATGGAAGTATTTCCACAAAACCTAGCTTGTTTGAGTTCATCTTTTTTACTCTGGGAAGCATGCAATCCAACTAGAAAAATATAAGATAGTTGGAGTGAAGTGCAGATAAGTAAAATTTAAATAAGATAATTAGGTTTTATGGAAGTGAAAATTGAATTTAGAGACATTCTTTTAAAATGAATAATGCTTTGGAAATGCTGAAAATTTCATAAAAATGGTACCTCTATCCTGATATTGAATCCTCATCACTTTGTATTGAGTTTAAAGATTAATTGACCAATTTAGCTATCTTCATGTCACCTGATGTCTATTGATCTCCTTTTTTTCATGTTAATTTGGTTTAGAGAAACAAAAAGATGACAGGGAGTCAATCTGTCTCATGTATCAAAGAGTTTGAAACTTAATATAGCTTCAAGGAAAGAAATACAGAAATTTTTCAGCTTGTGCCACTTCAGAGAAAGTAGCTATATTATTCTAGTCTATATGAGCTTCATAGCTGATGGGATTATAAAGCTATCTGAAATACAATGGAATGTTCCATGAAAAATGAAAAAAATAGCATAGAATTGAATTTACTAAAAAGGCCTCATCTTATTGGTGTGATGTCATGGGTATAATACCTTGGATTTAGTGAAGTTTCATTTGAGGGTGCTTTATAGCTGACTTACACATATGCCAACATTTCCAGAAAAGCTCCCTTAAATTTCAATTGAATTGCTATTATGGTGTTTCTAGTTTGTCTGGGCACATGCCCAAGTCCCGCTTGGCATAGTGCCGAGCGGGCTTGGTTTAGTGCCCAGGGAGCTTGATCAAGCAGCTTGGCTGGGCCGCGGATCTTGGCACACAGCCAAGTTCTGCTTGGCACAGCCCAATCTCTAGGCCAATGAGCGATCCTGAACTCCTTGGTCAACAGAGGTGAGCAGCCTATGTACTCGATCACTAAGAATCAAGCCCGCCAACCGAGTTCAGCAGGTGTGGCACTCATACTTGGCCATTGGCCAAGCGGGAGTTGCGCTTGACCCACCCCAAGTTGGCTATATGCCAACTGGGCGTTGGGTATGTGCCAAGCTGGCTTTAGGGTTCGCCCAGTGCGCTTGGGCTCAAAACCACTAAAGTTGGGTGGGTGCCCAAACAAGCTTGAAACACCATATGACAGGTGTCATAATGTGAAAATTGAATAAAACTTACATACATTTTTACAAATTTAATATGGCACTCACAAACACAGCCTAAATAAATAATAAATCATGAGAAGCAATTTGCTTTGCATAATATCATAAAAAAAAATTCAAGGATTTCAAGAATTCCAGGCCAATTTTTTGATTCATGTACTTTGAAATCAGGTCCAGAATTAGAATCATTTCCTGAATTTGACTAGGGGTTATTTGGGTCACATACAACAGGTGAAATTCTCTTGGAAGTTTTAGAAAAAGGGCTATCAAAATTAAAAAAAGATAGAAGAGGTGAAATTCTCTTGGAAGTTTTAGGACAAGGGCCATCAAAAGTAAAAAAAGTGACACTTTTTACTTTTCATGTCACTTGCTAAAAACAGTTCAACAAATAAAATACATGGAACATATTTACATATACAAAGGAGAAGTTTTGATGACCAATAAAGAGAAGTTCTTGCATATTGTATTAGATAACCACTGCCATCTGCTACCAATACAATGCATCATTATCACAAAATAATCATTTCTAAGTATATCAAATACAATAAATGTATCTTATTGGGTGGATTTGCTTAATTAATTGGATTTGCTTAATTAATTGCATTTGCTTGATTAATTGGATTTGCTTAATTAATTGGATTTGCTTAATTAATTGGATTTGCTTAATTCATTGTATTTGATCTTACCATAATTGATTCAGGCATTTTCTCCCAGATGATTTGAGAGGAAGGGAATATAGCACCTGGGTAAAATTTTATTAGTATTATTGAACAAGTGAAAAGTCATGTTATGTCCAGTGGGAATTGAATCCACCACCTCAGAATTCATGAGTGATTCTCTAACTATTGAGCTAAGTATGCATTGCTAATTTGTTGTTTTGTGTTGAGTACATTAGTTATGTACAGCCTATGTGATTTTTTTTGACTCTAATGTGGTTATGAAGTCTCACATGGATGTGTTAACAATGTGTATCAAGCAGTGCCTAATTTGACATTTCAACATTTACAAGACAAAACCAATTAAATATAAAAGGAAACATTATTGAGAAGAAGAAGAAATGATTTGTCCAAGCTTGTTGAGAAATACAATATGTGCTGACTACTGAGGTGTTAAACTGGGCACCCCTTGTGACCTTTTGCTTCCACATCTACATAAGAAAACCCTTGGGACCTTTTGCTTATTATTAGAGAAAGTCATCACAAGCAAGCAATGCATATTCAAAGCATTCACCATGAATCAATAGCCCAGTTCACATTGGGACCTTTGACACAGCTTTGAACACCTTTAAACCTAAAATTCTCATAGAATTTTTTGGTCATCAGATTCAGATTTTTTGGACCAATCTGAGCGCTTGAAAAAAAAAAAATCTCAAAATCTTATGACATTTGGGTTAAAAATGGTGTTCAAGGTCACAATGCGAACCGGGCTAATGCCCTCAATTGTTACCTTGCCGCCTCTTTGATCAGCGCTATCCTGTTACCATTCAAGGCCAGTTGAGAGCTATTAAAACTCCGTCAAGTCAAATCATCCGTGAAACCAGCACACCGGAACCTGCCCGCACCCATGGCCGAGTGTGATGGCTGAAGTTAGATCATCGGCTGGCCTACCCCCTCACCTGCCAATAAGATTTCATGACAAATCATGTAGCAAC
The DNA here is from genome assembly GCA_004348175.1 of Puccinia novopanici. Classification (NCBI taxonomy): domain Eukaryota; kingdom Fungi; phylum Basidiomycota; class Pucciniomycetes; order Pucciniales; family Pucciniaceae; genus Puccinia; species Puccinia novopanici. The sequence goes on along the minus strand of SMGU01002660.1, from coordinate 10,433 downwards.
ATCAACAGGGGAACTGAATTCATGTCATGCTCAACTTGTCGTCTAAAGGAAAGTACTATGCGTCTACTTCGACTGGTTAGAATTACCTGGAATGAATCTAATCATGTTCTCTATAAATCACCTGTGCGCCGGAAGTGCATGAACGGTGATGTGATGTACTGAAGAGCTTGGCCGACAAATGTCGCTGAATTGCCAAAATTATCCAAGCTGCAGTATCTGGCCGCTTGGAAGGATGCTCGAGGATTATCGTTTTGGTAATGGGTGTTGATCGAGTGGCATGGTGTACTAAGCATGTTCCTTGAAGCAACCTTAAGAGTCGTCTCAACATCCATGACTGGGAGTCGCTTCAACACCCATGACTCAATCAAGAGCACTTGCCTCGCTTTTCATTAGTTCTACGACTCCGCTCAACGTCTGCCTCACGCCGGCCTTATCTTTTTCACGAACGTTTATTTACGTTTTTGCAAGTGGGCGGGGGGGGGGAGTCCGTGATCCGCCGAGCCAAATGAAGCTTCTGTATCCCACTTTCTTTCTCGAGAATATTCACCTCCTCTCTCTTTATTTCCTTTTTTCATATAATTTGCTTCCAGAATTTCTATTCTTAACTACACGGTGAAGTCACTCATCATCACATTAGATCCCAGTCCTTCTTTACGGCATTCTCCTCAAGTACAGGAATTTTTCTATTCATAACAAGCAAGATGAATTTCCATTCAGTCAAACCTTTTGTGCTGCTCTGCGGTTTTGTACTCTCGGAATCTCGGGAAGGTCCTCATGATCATTTCGCCCGTCACCTCGACACTTCCCGTGATTCATCCCGCGTCACCTCCGTCCAGGCAGATATTCCATCGGCTCCTGTTGAGGCCTTTCAGCCCGTCCCCTCAGGCTCGTTTACGGCTTCGCGCAAAGTGAAGAAAGCGCTCAACCCCGGCGACAAACGGTGCCCTCCCCCGCCACCGCTTGCCCCATCTTATCAAGCAATCTCTCGAAGAAGTTGATGGCAAGGTCATATGCCCACAAAGATCAGACGCTCGCTTTGCCTTGGGAATGTGTCAACCTCCTAGAGGAGTTAACTGCTTGTGGAACTTGTCACAACAACGTCAGCCTCATCCCCTTCCTCTTTGTACTTATCTCCCTGCGAAGTGAGGAAAGTATGCTGATAGATATATCTTTCGGTGCGCCCGTAGTGTATGAAAATCAAGCATGTCCAGCATGTCGGATGTGAGGAGGGCACCTGCAAAATATGTCAGTCTCGTTGCTACGAGAATTTTCAAGTTGTGGGTCCTGACTGACCAATGCCGTGTTTCAACTGTCTGTCTGGGTGGGCTTGATTTATCGCCAGTTACCTGTCGAGCTGGATACACGCTGGTCAAACAAACCTCCGATGGCCAAAACAACGCGACCATAGAGCGCTGCGTCTCAGTGAAAAATGGGAACGCATGAGGCCCTAAACCTACAATGACGGTCATTCTTTCTATACAACCTAAATCGTGTCTAGATTGAGTCAATCGCACCACCACGCCTGTTGCATCGTGAATACAGTCCTTGTTGTCCGAAGAATACTCAGATCTTTCACGCTCGCTGATAAACTCACAACCACCCACGTTCCTTATTTCGCGATCGAAATCTCAGGACCTCTTAAGCCCAGCTGTTTTAAATTTTCTTCCCATAGTCATGTACGCCCTCTCATATAGATTTTGTAAACTTAATCTCGATCAGTTCCATGAAATGGTTGCTCACAGAGCTTTACGAGACCTTTTAGGAATGGGAATGGTCCAGTTGAAATGTGGTTATATATCAGTTTTCATTTTGTTTCGCATTTTTTTATGTAGCTACAATATATTTTCACATTGAATTGAGGCAAGCATCTAGATGATATTTTACATGGTTCAGGTACAAAAATCAGCCTTGGGAAATTCAACAAAGTGCCACAGAAAATTTCCTGGTGAGAAATGAAAAGAATATCAGCATTGGACTTCTCCTATTATTAACTTCCTGCTAACTAGCTATGCTCTGGGTTATCATTTTCCACTTGATCAAAAGCCTATACCCCAGCTGAAAGTGTCAGTCCGATGCTACTTATGTGGATGTAGAGTAGTGCTATGACCATAGACATACTCAAGTAACTAAGTCAACATATTCCACAAACTGCTCAGGAAGCTCGACTGAGTCTCCTGCTTGGCTTCCTGGTAAGAAAACAGGGCTATCCTAAATTATCAGCCAAGCTATTGATAGGGTATGTAAATGGATAAAAAGAATAGATAACAGAATGAGGAAACTAAGCTGGTTACCACTGAGACGGTTGAGTAATCTGGTAGAAATGGAAAGTCATATAAGAATATACTAGTCTTAGAATAAAATTATGGTACTATTAAGTATCACTGCAAAAAAATTCTTTTATTATAAGGATGGAAGGAGTAGTGGCTATATTGGTTTTAGATACTTTGTCAAGAAAGACTCTGAGGTAAAGAGAAGTCTCTCTGCAAAGGACTTCTCATCTTAAGTATCAAGCAATTGTTCTCATCCTTTGGGGATCATAATGATTGGGTACATGCATTTCTCCTTCATTCTATCTGTATTCCCTCCTTGGTCTTCATTAGTGTGTTTTCTACCTCTCTATTACATTTTGTTGTTTATTGTTACATTTCAGCTATGGTCTTCTCCCTTATTTTGTGTTATAATTATGTAACCATGCTTCCTGACTCATGTCACATTCAGAAGTGCAGTCTCCAGGCTCTAAACCTTTGTAGTTGACAGAAAGTGCCCGCAGGTCACTGAAGGAGCCTTCAGTTGAATCCAGTTGAGTTCTAGAAAGAATACCTTGTTTATTCCTTCTCCATTTGACAAACTTTTTGATTGGTACCTCTATTCTCCTTTGCTGCAAGAAAAAATTACTCAACTGCCTGCATTTGAGTGAGTCTTTCTTGTGGTGTTTGGAGATTGATTAAGTCAGATCTTGATTTATCAGTCTAGGTTCAGATTCTGGTGTGAAAGGCATTATTTATTGGATATTAAAATATCAATCTGGTTGAAGGGGGACCTTATTTCTTCACCATCTCAACTAAAGAGTATTGAGTTTGCAAGAAAGCTTGGACCAAGGCCAATTTTTCTTGTTTTCTTGTATGGGTTTATAGATCTGTAAACCCAGGTTTTTAATGTTTTAACTTTTTTTAGATGTTGCTCTCCCACAATCCACATACAACTTTACTATGCATATCAAGAAAAAGACAGCCTGGCCATACTTGCTGCATCAGCCTGCTGGCCACATGTAGCCCAGGTGGATAAGGGGCCACTGGGTGTAGTTTTGGCTTCTGGCTCCAAATGTGAGCTTATATTGGGAATAGCATCACCCCCAAATCACCTACCAGAGTGTCTTGGTTTTGGGGCTGATCATACCCTTGGGTCATATCTCATAGAAAAACAAGATCTGCATACTGTGTTGAACTGATGAAAATTTGAAGTGGTCCAAGCTTTCTTGCAAACACAGTAAATACAACTTGAATAATTTGGATGAATCTTGTGAGTGCATGAGTTGAAATACCCAAAGAGGGAAATGAGAATTGATGAGTTTGTATTATCATGAGAGCAGTAAACTTAAGCTTCAAGCTCATGAGAGCATCATATAGTTCAGGCTGGGAGATGAGAGCAACACAGAGAATACATAGTTGATTGTGGATTAACTGGATCAATTCAAAGGAAATAACTGGCCTACAACTCTTGCTGCAAGCCTTCCAAGTCAAGGGAATTCTGACCTTGTTTCAGCACTACCCTTCAATGATGATTTAGTGACACCTCCCAATTTGGCAATAGTTCTGGTATGCTTCATCATTTTCTGGACATATCACCATAGAAAAAAAAGGAAAAAAAGAGGAGAATGGATACATCTAATATGAGTCACACCCCTTCACCATCCACTTTGAGTCACTTGTACTTCACTTTGAAGCCCCTGCCTATCCTGTTACTATGCATGCTGCAAATAGAACACTCTTCTAAAAAAAAAAGATGTTCCTTTGTTGAATTTTCAGTACAGGGTATCAAATATTACCAACTCTACCATTATGTAGTTGACAGGTTATCCAAAATCCACCATTTCTAAAACATGACCCATCACCTCTTAGGACCCATCAAACAGAAATCATTTCTGAATAATGAACTGGTTTCTCTCATTGTGGATTTTTGATTTATTTATTTGATACTCCCTAATGTATTATTTTTTCAGTCATCCTGATAATATTTGCACTTGATCCACAGCAGTGTCTCATTTTCTTAGGTCAATCACATCTCAGCAGCACTATACTTACTGGTGATTTTATTTCTCCCCCTTTGACCCTCCTCAAGTTGGCCAATCCTGTGAATCAACCATCTTATTCCAGTTCTTCCTCCCCAAGTCATGTTTTTGTCGTCTTTGCTTTTAGACAGTGTTACTGTCATGTTGATGGCTGGTGCACTCTCCTCAAGACGTATAAAAAAAAAAGGTTAAACCTTGTCTACTTCCTCCATGCCAACTTGTTCGAGATCTGGGCTAGTACTTCTTTTATCGACAGTGTTTTCCCTAGTACTTTTGAATCTGATCTGTTGGGGTTTAGGACTCTTCTTAGAGTCATGTAGAGTGTTACTTGAGTATGATGGCCTTGCAATTGCATCTCCCGAGTGGTTCCCTTCCCTGATGAGGTACATGGTTGGTGTGATATTGTGATCAGCTTGCAGTTTTAAGAAGTTCCGAGAAGAAGAACATTCTGATCAAGTTGGATTGAGTTTGTATTTAATCTTGTTCCTCCTTTTTTCTAACACTTCCCAACTACTACTTTCTCTTCTTCTTTCGACTCAACAACAACCAACAACAACAACCAACCAACCATCAACCATCACACTATGCTCAAGTTCCGATTCCCAACAGCAAAACGAAACACACAAGAACAACAACAACAACAACAACAACAACAACAACAAAACGAATCCGAACAAGAACAGGAACACTCCATCCCAACACCATCTCCATCCCCATCAAACTCATCCAACTACCAACAACAACAACAAAACCCACTCACCATCAGCCATCCAACCCTCATACAGTCAACCGACTCGGTCGATCATACAATCCAAAACGAAGAACACTCACTACCCATCAGCCTCAGTAACACGAACAACAACACCAACCAGCGAGATAGCACCCCATCATCCTCTTCACACACCAATGTCTCGAGAAAAATTAGGAGGAAATCTTACGGAGGACTCAGGTATGCAGCCATCCCTACCTTGAATCTATCTCAAATCCCTTCTTACCTAATTCCTCACCCCCTCAAGATGAAAATCTATCTCAACATTCCACTTCCATCCCCCGCTTCAACTCAACGTGCATGAATATTTCATTCAACTTCTACTCAACCCTCTCATCCTTTTTTTTTTTTTTTTTTTTTACAACAAATACTCTTGTCCATCTTCTTTCATCAATCCCTCACCTCCTGCCCCTGCATCATCTCGCTCGTTCAAAGCTGCTCCTTCCACACTAATCATTACTCAATCCTCTCATTTGCTTTCTCTCTTGCATTCACAACCAAATCAAACTCACAACTTTTATTTATTTTAATTTTTTTTCCTCAAAAACAAACAAACAAAAAAACCACGACATGTTTTCCTTCAGGGCAATGCTAGGGATCAACAAACAGGACGACCACCAGAATCAATCTCCACCACCACCTTTACCACTACCCCCATCATCGGCGTGCTCCACAAGCTTCCAACACCAGCAACTGGTTCAACAGCAGCAGCATCTCCATCGCCATCATAAACACAACCCATCACTCGATGCATCCTCGTCCACCAGCTCCCTCTCAAACCTCGGTCCTCTTCCCTCCTCTCCCGCCGCTTCCGAACCAAGGCAAACCACCTCCTCACTCAGACCATTCCCCTTCCTCGGTGGAATACGCCGAAAGAGCGCCAACGCCTACAGCGTCAAACCCCCGCATCCACTCACAACCCAGACTAACGAACCCCTACCAATTAATTATCTTATCCCCCCCAACTCTCAATCTTCATCATCATCCACCATTGTCAACAACAACAACAACAAGAACAATAAAACTAGAAACTCAAAAATTAAAGCCACGGACCATTCCGCGAGAGTCTACGGCGTAAGCATTCCCTCATTTTATTCTCATTCTCTGAGCTCAATAATGCCTCGTACGCAGACGAGTCCCCATCTCAACGCACACTGATCATAATGTACGCATATGTACGCGTGTGTCGATGGCTGTCCGCATGTTCTCCTTCGATTACGGCTTGTCCAGCTTTCCCTCAAAATATGACTACAGACTGACCTTTCTTATTCAATCCTTCTACCCCAAAATTTCACGCGTGCGGGTTTGTTTTCCTTTTGATGTGGGCGTATGGGCGTCATTAATGCGACACTGATCATGCAGAACGGCTCATCGAAAAAAGCGCAATCGGTGGATGACCTATCTCAATTTGGCTTATTGCCCAAGCCCCGAATCCAACCGCGACGCTCCGAGGAGTTGACGGAGCACCGGCCAGCAGGACCAAGTGGCTCGTCGTCGGCTTCAGCCGATGATACTGGACGCGCCCGCGATCTCCACAACGGGCTCGACCAGATTGGCGAGATTGCCGGCTCGTTGGCCGCGATCAATGGTGCCTCTACCGACGATCGCATGCCACCTCGATTATCTAACCCCAAGGGAATGCGCACCGGTAAGCACGTCTCTCATTATTCATCTATATCGTGGCTTAGCTCCTTTCGACTGCGCAGTCTATGGCGTACCCATCGAAGATCTCTACTGGAGAGATGGAGACTCGTTTCCCCTACTGGTAGACGTGCTGGTCGAATTGATCGAAGAAAAAGGTTCGCCTCCTTTTCTCCGTCTGGTTCATCATGTCTACTTCCTAATCTTGGGAATCTGCAGGGCTCGATCAGCAAGGTATATATCGCGTCCCCGGAGAAAAACGCGTAATTGAGAGCTTACAAGCATCAATAGATGAAAAAGGTACATCCCTCGACTCAACCCCCTGCAGCTAAGACACCCTGGCCTAATTTCATTCTGCTTTGATAGGTGTTCGAGGGGTCGATATTTGGCGAGATTCATATAGGGACGTACATAATCTGTCCGGCGCATTGAAGCTCTTCTTACGCGAGATCCCTGGTGGTGTGATCCCCTTCGATCGATACGATCGGTTCTTGGCAGTCAATGGTACACATTCCGCTCCGTACACAATGTATATGATTGGTTTCTTATCGTCCATCAAACTGTTATCTCTCAATATCATAGGTATTTCGGATGATGCAGAACGGACAACTCAATTGCAGTCTCACGTTAAAGAACTACCCTTGCCCAAGTCAGTCTCATCTGGTTCTGCCTTTGGCGCGAGGAACTTTTCGGTTGATATTAATCTTTGTTTGTGGGAACTGCATCTCTAGTAAAATCTTGCTGCTCAAGTTGATCAAGCATTTCGAACGGTCAGTTTTCTGTTATTAATGCTCTTGAATTGCGTGGTGATTTACCAGGACGACGTTTTTCTATTTCATGTTTATCAGGGTGGTGGAACATGCAGAGGCAAACAGCATGTTGGCACACAATGTAGTAAGTAGTTCTTACTATATATATACACTAGGCGATTTTGTTATTTTGTTGAGCAATATTGGGGGATTCTAATAGGCGATCGTATTTGCGCCGAGTCTGTTTCGAAACGGATCGGAACACTCCAACCCGTTACTGTCGATGCAAAACATTGGAAAAGCGTCGGCGATTGTGCGACACTTTGTGATGAATGCGGCGCAGATATTTGAGGAGACGAGTGAGGAGCTTTTGAAGCAAGCGGCGATGGAGACGGTGCGGGCGCAGAAGGAAAAGAAGCAACAACAGGGCCACAAGCGCCGCTCGATTAACATGAACCTGAGTAACCACCAGCAGCAGCAGCAGCGCGCGTCGCCACAATTCAGCAACACCCCGACCCTCAAGCCCAAGGAGGATGGGTTGCAGTCTAAGCGGGCCTCGATCAGCTCGGTGCTCACCAACACCACCACAGCCACCACGGAAGAGCATCGAAAGTCCCGCAGAGGCTCGGCCACTCTCGCCAGGCAGAAGCCGGGCAATGCCAGCTCATCATCCAAGCGCAACACCGCCCGGACTAACTCGGGCCTCTCTACCACCACCAAGCCCGCTAAGGTCAATAACCGCCACTCTCTCACCGGCTCCATCCTCAGCACCTCCACCTCCAAATCCTCCAAGGCTTCCCCCGTCCGTAACTCGCCCCACTCGTCCGTCGCCTCGAGCTCCATCCTCTTCCCCCCTCCAAACCATCATCACACCTCCTTGCCTATCAGCGCTGCCACCCCTCCTGATACTACCACTCCCTCCACCACTACCACCACCACCACCACGCCTCATCCCACACTCGGCTTCAGCAACTTGACAGTCAGGAAAAAGGCTAAATGAGCTCCTTTTCTTCCTTGAGACTCCTTCTCTTCATCGCCGTTCTTCTATCCATGTTGAGCGGGTTCTGTGCGCTTCATCCTCTTCTTTGGTTTTTGTTTTAGTTGGGTGCACTCTATCTCCTCAAGAGCTTTCTTGCGTCGATGAGAGACTGCGCTTCTCTTCTGTCTCTCTCTCTCTTTTCTATTACCTTTTTTTCTTTTTCTCTTTCAAATTTTTTTTTTCTCTCTCTTTTGTTTTGGTTGGTTCTGAGAAAGATATTCTTCTAAGCGAGGGGTTTTATTTTAACCAACAGAAAACACAGTCAACTGATGTTGCTTTTTTTCTTTTGTATCCTTTTCTTCCCCCGGTCCCGCGCCCGTCCGACCCCTCTTCTTCTTCTCTCGCTTATCTTCTTTCCTCTCTTTTTGCTCGTTTGTGTTTGTTGATTTTTTTTTTTTTTTTTGACTTTTTTGGAGAAACCAAAAATATTTTATTTATGTTTATTAAGTTTTTTTGGTGAGGGGGTGGTGGGCGAAACATGCCATCTTCTGTTCTCTCTAACGCTGCCCCCTTTTCTTCGAAGAAAAAAAAAAAAAAGAAGGAAAGAAAGAGAAGAGAAGAGAAGAGAGGAGTTTTGTGGTGAGTATAGGGTCCGGGTGGTGTATGAGAAGATTGTGTGGTGGCATGAACAGGGCAAGTGGAGGTGTGTCGGAAGGGAGGATTTGAAATGAGATTAAATGTAAGCAACCAGAAGAGCAGAGGAATTTTTCATCTGACTGCCGCAAGAAGAAGGGAAATATGTTGCGTGTACAAACATGGAAACCACTATGGAGTGAGAGGGACTCTGGCCAATGCCTCTCTACACCCACTCCTCGCACTGGTGATGGCATTTTTTTTCTAGGTGCTCTTATGGCCGTAAATCGGGGTCTCTGTTGTTTTGTTCCTTCGCCTCCCCAATTCCTCCAATCAAATCCATATCAGTCTGTGCCAATATTTCTGGGAATCTATGTTACTGTTTGTTTTTTTTCATCTCAAATCTCGCTTCCAGTGCTTCTGCACTTGCATATGTCAAATTTCTGTCTGGTCCTGTCTGCAAAAAAAAAAGGGAACACAGGCCTTTCCCCTGGCGGAAAATTTATGTATTCATTATGTTTTTTTATTATTAAAATGCCTTGAATGGCACAGGTGTGCAGAGTTCAAAAATGTAGAGGCTTGGGAAAACGACTCCCAAGCTTTGGCAAAACAACTCCCAAGCTTTGGCAAAACGACTCCCACAACATTACAGACGTTGATTTTGGGAGTCGTTGTGCCAATTCCTTGCGGTGCTATGGGAGTCGTTGCACCAAAACTCCCAGAGGAGCCCAAAAATAACAAAAAAATAAAATAAAATAAATTTCATTTAATAAAAACCCCAATACCAATTAAAATTGGGACTTTTTTTGAGGTGCCCCAATGCCTCTTTCAAAAAATTTTCAGGTTGATTCCATGTACAAAATTGAAGAAGGAGGTATACACAAATTTACTAATTTTCCAAATAAGTCATACATGTAACCTCTCAATGAGTTCCCCCAAGGGCCTAAAATTTTTTTAACATTGAATATGACCTCTTCAGTGAATTTAAGCAACTTTCTGGCCTCACAGAATTTACAGAACTGATCATAGATGTGTACATGTGTTTTGGGACAACTATTCTTACTTGTTGTGCACATAAATTTTGGATGAGTTCCCCCAAGGGCCCAAAATTTTTAAGGAGTGAGTATAACCCCTTATTAAGAGGATAAATAATTATCTGTCTGATCAGATGTACAAATTAAATCACAGAGGTGTAGCCATATTTTGGAATAATCTGCTGTCCTGAGACAAACAATCATTCAGAATACAGTAAAGGTTTAAGATTTATTTTGAAAATAATTTTAGGCCCTTTGTGGCATTCATTAAAAAGTTATGTATCATGGTTTTGGGAAAAGTAGGAAATTGAGCCCAAATACATGTGCATATTCATGAACA
>SMGU01002656.1:0-10275 GCA_004348175.1 Puccinia novopanici | reverse complement strand
CGGCGGGGCGGCCAAGCGGCGCTGGGGCGAGGGCGGCCGCCGAGCAGCTATGGCTCTGTGCGGTCAGGGAGTGTGAGCAAGCCTACCAAGGCGCCATCCTCAGGACCGCCGCACTCTCGCAGCATGTTGCACAGCCCATCTTCGGGTCTCGGACACGCGAGGACGGGCTCGCTGGACCCGATCGAGTTCCAGAGACTGCATACGCGTGGGAGTAGCTCTCTCTTCTTCTCCTCCACCACCCCTCGTCCCTCTCATTCGGACAACTCGACCGCCGTCGCGAACGCCCACTCGCCCGCCCTCGGCTGTGGTGATGCTTCTGTCCCACCCCCTCCTCCTGCGTCTATTTCCCCAGCTAGGAATACGGAGGGATCGCAGGCTCATATCGCGTTGCAAGGGTGCGTCTTTCTTTCTCTCTTCTCTTCTCTCGTGAGTCGTAGTATGTCTTGTGGGCTTATCTTATTTCATGGCGCGTCTTGGTAGCATCGCGGCTATCTTGAAACTCGCCTCGTCTTCCTCCGCCTCTTCTTCTTCCGTCGTCGCCGCCACCATGGCTGCTGCTGACCTGCACAACCCCCTCGGCTCGTCGTGAGGCTTTCCTTCTCGTGTGAACTTTTCTCTCTCTCTTTCTCTCTTGGTTTCTCTTATCGCCGTTCTTCTTTTTCTTGCCCGCGAGTCTTGTCTCTCTCTCACCTCGTTTGCTATCCCTCGGCGTCGCTGGTCTGGCTAGATGAGCACACTCCTCTGCGCGCGATGCTTTCGCATTCCCCTCGAGTCTCTGTTCTTGTATATGCATCTATATATATATATATGTGTGTGTGTGTGTGTGTGTTTGTGTGTCTGACAGTGTTGTCTCTTTCTGTATGCTTCTTGGTTCCTTGTCATTTATTTATATATCCTCCATACGCATTCCTTGATTTGTTTTTTTTTTTTTTTTTTTTTTTTTTTTTTTTTTCTTTCTTCATCTTCTTCATACTTAACAACAATGACAGTAGAAGATTCAAGAAGTGAATTTGTCCAGATATTTGAGCTGTTGAGGATCTGTCTGCACTGGAGTAAAATTTGGAGAGTAGGATCTTAAAAGGTATCTTCCATGTTTGTACTTAATTTGATCACTTCTTTATGTGATCAATTCAAGGAAAACCTTGCTAGTTTTAGGGGGATTTGGGGGTTAACTTGTGCCTTTCACAATTTCAAGGTGCAATGTTTGGCACCTTATGGTACAAGCATCCTGATTTGTGAGGTGCTAAAACTGCAGTGCAGCTGCTGATTTTGAATTTTTAGCACCTCAGATAGCTGCACCCAGTGGATATGGTCTAATACTTCCCAAAACATTTGCAACATACCACTTACACAACCTGATTCCATTCAACACTCAACAGCAGAAACAACCCCATTCTCCACTCAACCAAAATCACTCCCAGCAACTTAGAGACAGCCTGGCTATGAAAAAGGCTCCCAAGACTATAGCGTAGCATATTGTGTTACTCTAGTTGATTCTGTGAAAGCTTTTCTTACCCTGGGTGCCCATAAATGGGGCTATGTACTGGACTGATTCAACAAATATGCAATGGAAAACAATTGATCATCCTTGAACTGAAACTTGGATACTTTCAAGATCAATTTCAGTGTGTTGGCCACTCATTCATAGACCATTGGTGATCTGGACTGCCCTGTGCACATACAAGAAGCCAAAGCCACCCTGAAGGCAATGGACAGCTAAGCACATGTGCTTGCTGTTAGGATTTCTGTATGGGTCAAGGTGGGTGAAAGAGGAGCTGATGTGGGTCCAGATAAAGGTAGCTCAAACTCAATGATTTCTTTCATAATGTGAGGAGAAGACTTATGTAGGGGAGTCATTTTTTTGTTTGTTCTTCTACCCTCATCTTTACCAATTTTTTTGTTTTGGGAAATGAAGGAATGGGGTTGGTGCCAATTTTTCTATGTCCATTTATGGTGAGGAGAACAACCAAATGTCACTTTGGATGATTCAGACAGCTCTTAATTTCAACACACCAAAGGGGATTTCAATTTCAATACTGAAGAGCAAGAAAACAATGACACATTGTATCCACTTCCCATCTCTCATGATGACACTGGGTTGAAAACTACAGTTTCCTCAGCCTCTTCTACTTCCTTCCTGGTTCATTTTCTACTTGGAATCAGCAGTCAGTTTGTTCACCATCTTTTCCAATGGTCTCATCTCAATCCTCAAACAATCCCACTAGAAAAAAGGGGACCTGCAACTGGTCCCAATTTTCTCCAACCATCTCATGCTGGGTCCTTGGTTAGTAATAAAAAAACACCCAGTTTTTGGGTATCTTTGGCTTGGGTTTGATCTGGCAACCTGCCAAAAACAAGACATGGAGAATGGCATGACCCAGTTTTATGCCATTCAATTGCAAGACACAACTAATACTGTCCAAACTCTTCTGCAAGACACAAATAAGACTATCCAAACTCTCTGCAATGAAAACAATCATCTCTGCAAGGAAATCATCTGCTTCTGCATCATGGGTGACATCCCCCAATCACATGAACTTCAAGACAAACTGACAGATCAAAAAATGGAAATTCAAGCTCTCAAGGAAAAAATGTGAGCTCCTCCAAATGCAACTGGATATGTATGAGACTCCATTGATGGGTTTCCTCTTACAGCCTCCATCTACATTTGTTTGGTCAGGTTTTGGGTCAAATTGACCTGAGGCTAGACAATTTTTAGTTGGCCAGCAATGTGTGAGTGCATTGGTCTGATGTTTTATTGCACTCTCAAACTCCACAGTTGCAGGGGAGGTGTCCCTAACCTCAGGGGCTGGAAAATCATGGGTTGACAGCTAAGTCCTCATAGGTGAGATAAGTTTGAATGGATTGGAAGGGAATTGGTGCCTCAAGTATGGCCAATCCCAAAATTGATTGCCACAAGTGAATCCTCATCTTCCTCCATGTGGCCATTGGCTTCTTGGCAGCAAGATGGTGTCAATCATCATTCTGGTTCAATATAAGATCAGTTCAGTGAGGAATCAGAAAAAGAATGCAAGATAAGGAATGGAAACTTGTTTGACACTGTTGGCTAGAGAAGTGTTTGGTGGGATTTGATTAAATCTAGAGGCTCACGAGGTATGGGAATCGAGTCTCAGAATGAGCAGGGGCTGATAAAGATCTAGCTTTAGAACCTGCAAATTTGGCTTTCCAGGGGCTGCAGAAGTGAAGGGAAAGGCCTCCAGTCAGGTTCTTACCACCAAACAACACGTTTGGAATTAATTAGAATTAGCCCGTCTAGATTTAAGGCCTTGTTTGAAGCTGCGGTGCCAATTAGGAAGGACCCTCATGGGAGCTGATGCCACAATTATAAATTGTTACCCGTGTTGAGTTCCTTACAGAAGCTCTCCAGTTCTTGTGTTGAGAAGTAAACTGTGTTGTCTCATCACTTCCTTGTTGGTTTGGATGATGCAGATCAACAGCCTCAAAATAGTTCACACAAGCGGGAGTTGGATGGGCTGAGAGTGTTCATCCATTCCCGAGTTCTCCCAGCCAAAGTTAACCACAACAAACCACATCCCGAAGGATGGAGAGAGCGAGCGCAGTGGACATAGAGGCGATCGAGGACCAGAAGGAGAACATCCAGCCCATCAGATCGGGGCGGTCGGCGGCCCAGCTAGTCTCGCTCTTCAACCCGGCCAGTTCATCAGCAACAGCAGCCGGACAGAATTACAACCCCATCAGTCTCATCCATGCCCGCAAACAATCCCACCATAGGTTCCAGCACCTCATCCACATCCTCCAACTCGCCTCCGACAACACCCCTATCCCTGATCCTCAGGACAGAGCTCTCGCCCAGGACCTGCTCAAAGACCCCCTCGACATCTATCTGCAGTAAGTTGTACATACATCATCTACAAGAAACCCTCTGTTCTTGCCAGGCCCAGTATTCACTCTTGCTTTGGCTCCAACACAACAGATACATTCGCTGGACGATCGAATCATATCCTGCGGGGGGGACCAGCGGCGAGTCGCAACTGATCCCATTACTAGAACAAGTGACGCGAAAGTTCGTGAAGAACAAGCGATACCAGCACGACAAGCGGTATTTAAAATGCTGGATATTCTATGCAAGCCAGGTCAACATGAGCGCGCACGGCAAGCAGAAAGCATCCTCGTCGGCCATAGTGCCCAACAACACCTCCTCCAAATTGGTCTTGAATTATCTCATCCATCATCGCATCGGTACCTGCTTCAGCTTGCTCTACCTGGAATACGCCAAACTCTTCGTGCCCTTCGAACGGCTCGAATGCAACCAGGAAGAGCGCAAGAAGCTCGAACACGTCTTGAAATTTGGCATCTCGCAGACCCAGGAGGATGAGCAGAACGACGAACTGGTGGAGCTGCTACACCAGATCCAATCCATCCCATCCAAGGAGGAGAGCAGCAATCAAGGCACAGTTAGGCGGGATGCGGGATCCAAAAAAGTGGGAAAGGTGGGGGGGCCGAAGAAGGGGAAGGCCAAGATGAAGATATTTGAAGACGTGGAAGGCCACCATGGAGCCACGAGTCATGTGGAGGAGGTGCTTGGAGGAGGATCGGGGACGAAAGACGCGCTGCTCGACGCGCCCTTCTCGTTGGTCACCAAGTGGGACAATCTCGGCACGGTGCACTCTAACCGCAAACAAAACACCCCTAATCCCTCCTCCTGGAAGGGCCAGAAGCTGCCCATGAAGCTCCCTAAACCTTTGACCGAAGGCACCTCTGCCTCCTCCCCCTTCATCGTCACCCCCCTCGACCGGCCTCCGGCTGCTTCCACCCGCTCAAAAATCAAAGTCTACGAGGACCGATTGCCCGTTAGTTGTCTCCTCACCCTTTCATCCCTTATACCCCAGAAAGAAAGAAACAAAACAAAAAGAGACAAGGGTTGGACGATGATATTGATGATGTACTTAATTGGCCGTAATCGCTGATGCAGGACGAAGCAGAAGACGGGCAGACGGACAGCTCGGAGATACCGCAAGATGGCCTCGAAGGCGCGCGCGACGGCAGCTTGGAAGACCCGCGCGAGACGCCGGTGATCAGCCCCGACCAGCTGGACGACCTGTTGGCCTCCGAGATGCACACCCAATCCCTCGCCTTCCATCTTCATGATGATACCACTCCCCACCACCCTCTCCGTTTCCTCTCCGATTGATTTCCCCTTCCTATACCACTCCCTTGTATCTTCTTCTTCTCCTTTTTTTTTTTTTTGGTGATCAGGTTGTAGGGCGTGTGTGGTTGGAGATTAAAGCCGTTGTATTTCTTACTTTTTTTCAGGGTTTTTTTGGTGTGTGTTTGTTTACTTCTGAGGCGACATGTTGTATATTCGTCGAGAGAAAGCAGACGACAGGGTTTTGATAGTATGGTGTGGGGGAGGGATACGCAAGACAGGAGGATGCCCGGGAGAGGATGGAAGGCAGGAAGGAGGCGGAGCTGAAAGTGAGAGAGGGATGAAGCTGCACCTGTCCCGTATGGACGCCACACGTGTGCGTCTGTCCTCCGCCCTCATGCTCCGGCACAATTTATCTCTGCCTGTCTTTCTCCAGGTTGGACACTATTTCTTTCTCCAGGTTGGACAGCATTTCTTTCTCCAGGTTGGACAGACACACACCATGACTCTAAATGATATTTTTACGGAAGTCTACTCGCCTGGAATGGCCGCCAAGAGTCCATTTCCTTTCGCTCTGGCCGGTGAGTGCATTTGCAGGCGAGACTGCCCCCCAGAACAACCAATTAGATATCGGAGCTGTCGGTCGCTGGCTTCACCCCCCACAACACTGTCGCTGCACGTGTCCTTTCTTCTCTGCCCGGACGACCCCCTTAAACAACAACACCTGTGTGTGAAGCACGAGAAAAAAAAAAAAAAAAACCGGCTACACATATAACGACGGGAAACAGACCCCCGCTTTCGATCAAGTTTTTCATCTTGTTCGTCTGCGAAAAACTGGGTAAGGTTCAGACGCGTCATTAGAATATAGAGAGAGCTCCAATTGCAGCTGGAAAACCGCACTCAGCATGGTAGGCTGCACTAAAAGAAATAATAATAAAACGTAAACAACAAAGCAAATATACTGAAGAAAGAAAAGAAATCATACAAGTCCATGAACAATAGGTACACACTCAAGTTACTTTGGAGAGATGATTTACTACTATTATTGGAAGAATAAAAGGAAGGGCTGGTTATTCCCATATAAACAGGAACAAGGATGATGAGGGGGGAGGGGGAGTGCTTGAAAAATCCAGGACGGATTCGTCAAAAAGTGGGGACCTGAATTCATACAAACCAACCTTGCGGATATGAGTACATATAAAAGCCTGTGAGTAAAAAGGGAAAAAAAGCTGACATAATCGTGGATTCGTCCTCGTGCGTTTTGAGCTATACATTCCGCAATCCACGTAATGCTCCTAATTTCTTGCTCTTTCAACTATTGTCATCATCATCACGCAGAAAAAAAAAAAATCAAGCCTCAGGATTATTCTATTCCTAAGCGAAAAAAAAAGGAAGGAGGGATAATAGGGAGGGATACCTTAAAGAAGGCATAAAAGACGCCAAATTGAAACTGCTGTAAGAAGGCGAGTTTGTTGAGGTGGACTTCTTGTTGGAAGAAGTGGTCCTCCAAGTCGCCAAGCAAGTCGTCAGCAGAGCGGCCGGTGGCGCCGGACTTGGGTTCGAAGAAGGCGCGATATTCGGGCACGTTCTCTGTCACCAGCTTGACCGCCTCGACCTCCTCTGCCCGGGCCAAGAGGAAGTTGCCCTCCGGGTACAGCTTGCCCAGCCTTGGAAATAGCTTGAATCGTTGCTCCTTCGATAGGCTGGTCCCAAAGGAATTGATCGTAATGTTGATCGTGCGTCGGTCCGCTTCGAACCCCAAAATCGCACTCATCACGCTCGCCGTCGGCTCCCCAAGCGTTTGACAGAACTTGTGGAAATCTTCAAGATAGGATCGGTATAATGTATTCCGAATGATTTCGATGTTCAGATCGTCCAAATCATGCGCCGTCAAGCAGTCTCGGAAGTATGGCGCTGAATTCATTTTTTGATCAACCCCAATATTATCAGAACTATACTCGGCTTCCTAGGCTGATTTCTCCTAGCGCATTAGCAGTCCTTACCCAGTGGCGTTTCAACCATCACCGAGTTGTACAGTTCCTCGACGTTTGTTGCCACACACAGTGCAGGCATGGTGTCAAATACACCAAGCGGATGGCATCTCTCCAGTAACTCGTGAGTGTCTCTTTCATGCAAGGTACCGGTGATTAACAGAATGACCTTTTTTTTTTTTTATCCAAAAGAAATGAACGTTCAATGTCCGATCGATATTCGCAATTTCAGAGACCTGGGTGTGGGCTTACATTATCGATCATATATGCATAACTGAATCGAAACGAAAGAATTAGGAAACTTAGGTCAATCTCAGATTTGGAGGAGAACTTGTGAGTGGACATTCACACACAAGGGTTTGAGGGCAAAGTGACGCACGTCATGTAATCCAAGAAGGTCGACAAAGGTTCGACAGCGTTTGAACGGATGTAATCGAACTCGGCGACGAGCTTTGCGGTGGCCTTTTCAGAGATAGTGGAGGTGGAGATTGGCGGGGTTTCGTTTGCAAGAAAATTGCCGTAATCTGTCGCGGCTATAGAAAAAGGAAAAAAACAATATATTTGGATAAGAATAGAGGATGGAGCAGATGTGGATCTGAGAGACACATACAGAGCTGCATTTTAAAGTCATCCAACGTGTCACATTGGGTCAAGTTTTGGTACTGAGTTTGGGTCAGCAATCCGGCCTTGAATCCACGGATGACGCCTTCCAAGAAGCCTGAGAGGACATACAACCGAGTTAGAGCCGTGATGGTTTGACAAACCGGAACACTTCCAAGAGAAATGAGAGACAGACCAGAGTGCGAGTTGAAGAACAGTGCTTCCATGGTGCGTCGGTGAGTCTGTGTTGTTGGTGTGGTGTGTTTGCTGTGAAGTGTTGACTGGGAAAGGGACCATCCCACTGGATGGCTCGGGGAACGAGTCCCCGGCCCTCGAGTCGGCCGATCAGGGGTTCGGGGCCTCCGAATTACCACAGTGGCTTGCCGCGCAACCCCCAAAACCCATCATCAAGCAGGCGGATCTTGAAAAAAATGTCCGCTTGAAGCACTAGAATGATCTATTGTATTTCTCAAAATGGTTGGACAAGTCACTTTTTTCAAATTTTTTTGTTTGATAAGGTTATCAAGTGTGATATTTTCCCAGCTTGAAGATTGCTACGGTTACCCAACAAAGCCCACAGTGCATTGCTGATATTTCAGGATTTGGCCTACACAAATCCTGCAAATCCCTCTCCAACTCCGACAATATGGGTTCTCAGCACTCACATGATTACAACATCCAATGGATGAATATCTGGCCAGACCAATTGGGCGAGTGAGCTCCAATGCCATCTTTCTGGTCATCTGGTATCCTTTATTTTTACTATTGCCTCCCACAACAGTTATACTGTCATCACCATCATGTCCAATTACTATTTCACGCCCACCCCAATCAACAATGAAATCAATCCCAACTTCCATCCAGAACTATAATCCCTTAGCGACCCAGCAATTTTTTCAACCAAACAGTCCCAGGTTCAAGAAGAGAGTCCCCTTCCCTCCAGTGAAACAATTGTGTCAGCTTTTGGTTTAGGATCATCACACGCCAATCAGACAAGTTGGAGCCATGATCAAGAACGCTCAGCCATGCAGTCTGATGGTCGCCAAAGCTCAGTTGCGCAATCTGATGTTTGTAGTGTAGTGGGCGGGGGTGAGACACCAGAGGCCTTCAAGGTGAGTTTGACTGTTTCATTGATTCCATTGCACTTTTTGAGTTTTTCTGATTTTTTTTTTGGATTTTGAATCAATTTTCTCATCAAATTCCACTTTTTCATTGCCAGTAAAACCAAGCAAGACAAAAAAACATGGGTCAGCGTGGCGGATGACACCAACATCTTGGTTGACTATGGGTTAACGTCCTTTGAAGATTTCCAGACAAAGGTGGAAACAGCATGCAACAACGCTTTCACCAACACTAGACCCATTATTCTCAAGAGTGTGGCCTCTCAAAACCCAACAACTGAGTGGCTTGTAACTATCCCCAGGACGCCAAATTTTCTCAAGAAGGATAAATATTGACTTCTCTTGCGATCAGACTACAGGACTTGGCTTCAGAACTCTGCTGAAGCCAATAAATCCAAAGTAAATCTTAACCTCACCATTCCCAACCCTGCCAATGCAGCCAAGCATGCAGCAAAGGAAGATTTGCTTGCAGCCCACGCTGCTCATGATCAGGCCTCCAGGGAAGCGGCTAGAAAGTGAAAATCAAATGCAGCAAACGAGGAGAGCGACGATACAGAGGAGGAGGAGCTGGACGCTGTCGATTGGGAGCAAATCAACACACACATGAACAAGATTTATGACAAAAACCTCCCCAATGTGAAGTACAATCAACATCTCCCTGTATACATTGACAAAGCCAACCCGCATCAATACATCCTGATCACCCACGAGACTTGTCAGGAGTGGGACCGAGCCTTGGTGAGTCATGTTACTTACAGCATTGAAATTTAGATTTGATATTAATTTCTAGCCTTTGCATTAATGGAAAGGAAAGAAGGTTTCTCCCCTAGCTGTCCACCCAGCTCCCTTCCTTACCTCACGCTCAAAGGAGCCAAGAAGGCCCGAGTCAATAATGGCACCCAACCCAAGGCAACAACCAGTGGCAGTACTTCAACCACTTTCACCAATGATCAGCTTGGGTTGCTGGTCAAGCTCCTGACTGGCAACCAGTCAAAAAAAGATCATTGCCAATCCTCCCCGGCAGTCACCACCTCATCTCCACCAAACAAATGTGACATTGAAGGATATATAACCTTCTTGGGGATCAGAGACCAAGAGAATGTGGTCAACAAGTTGATGGCCAATGGGTTCCATTCCCATAAGGTGTTCAAGTCGCCTGGCCTTCTTCGCGCGGATGTGAGGGGACTGGGCCTCACCCTTGGAGTGGTGACTTTACTTTTTAACAATGTCAATAAGTATGACCAATACTTGTCCTCCACCAGATAATACCGATAGTGAAAATAGCTCCAATTTTTATTCCTTCATTTCAATATCCCAACCTTGATAAAAGAAATCCTATCTGTATCTTGTTCTGCTTCTAAAACACGAATAACACAATAATCGGCTTGAAATGTCTGCTTAAATCCTATCTGTATCTTGTTCTGCCTCTAAAACA
>SMGU01002654.1:0-11814 GCA_004348175.1 Puccinia novopanici | reverse complement strand
TTTATTTTTTTATTTTTTCCGAAATTTTCCTTCATAATAATTATTTGAAGCTCTTTTTGGATTGATTCACCAGAAATTGTGATGTTAACTGTGGTGGTTGAACTTGTGGGATGAAAAGTGTTGCGACACAAACTTGAGTCTAGGCACTGTACACACGACCCCAAGTGCCTCGACTTGCAAGTGCATGTGCCTCGTCGGACGACGAGCCGCGAGGGACGCGGCAGCACGAGAGCAGCCGGATAGCGACGCACACTGCGCCCCAAAAAAGCACACATACCGAGCCCGTCGCGCACTCAAGAAAAGCCCAGCCTAGCGAGAGCGAGGAGTATCCAGACCCAGAAAAAGAGAGAAAGAGCCACTCGACACACGTCTGTCTCTCGCTCTCGCTAAGCCCAACCCCGCCGCGGCCGGCCGACGTCTCTCTCTCTCTCACTCGCATGCCCCAGCCCCGCGGCGACTCAAAGAACCACTTCCTTATGCGGGAGACACGGACGAGAGCCACAAGCGCGAGACCATACATGTATAACTACATCCTATGTATATATAGATATAAGAGAGATAAGACAGAGAGGGATTATTCTTCCATGGGCTCGACGACGCGATAATCAGCGGCCTGAGCCTGAGCGCGGCGATTCCTATCCGAAAAACATAAGTAAGCAAGAGCCATCAACCAAAAGAAAAAGAGAGAAAGAGGCTCAACTTGAAGACGAGATAAGACGTCCAACCTTTGCGTGCGACGAATGGGAGAGCGAGGAGGAAGATTAAGAGGCCCGCGGCGCGGGCGAAGTAGGCGCCGATCCGACGCCAGAAGGCGGGGACGTAAGGTTGGAGGACCATGTCGAGGAGGAGGACGCCGCCGGGGGGGCCGACGAGCACGCCATGGTCGCGAGGAGGGTCGGAAGGAAGACGGGGGCTAGCGCGGCCGTAGTTGACCACCCGGGCCGAGTCGTGCTTCCCGGCGGAGCCGCGCGCCCCACGGATCCCGACCATCCACCGCGCCTTGTTGGAGCCATGGCCGCCGTCCGACGATCCATCATCACCATCATCATCATCATCATTAGAGGGGCCCCACGTCCGGCCACCCCGCCCGCCCGCCGCCATCGACCCGGCGCCCGTGGCCCGGAAACTCACGTCCCCATACGCGCTCCAGCCGCCCTCCTTCGTGCTCAACAACGTCCTATACACCACTCCGTCGTCCAGGAACAGCGGCTCGAACGGCGGCGGCCCCGACTTGCCCGCGTCGTCGTCGTCGTCCCTTGCGGCATGCGTGGGAATGATGTGTTGCCGCACAAGCGCCTCCAGCCGCAGCCCGTCCTCGAGGTAATACGTCAGGTTGATCTTGGTGAAGGCCGCGTCGGTCGGACAGAGGATGGTGTACCGCTCCTGTCGGCGAGTCGGTCCTGCCGCCGGCTCTTCCTCCAGGATCCAGCTCATGTTGCTGGCCTGCAACAGCTCCAACATGGTCGTGGCCTTGGCGCCCATCATGAGCTTCTTGAGCCCAATGTTCAGCCCCGAGGGCAGCTCCACCTGGTCGATCAACTCCATGCTGCCGTTCTCCACCAACACGTCCCGCGTGTTCAACACCAACGAGTCCCGACTCTCCCCATTCATCGCCTCCCCGCCCATCGTCGGCCCATGCACAGTCAGGTTATGACTTCCCAGTTTCGTCATGTACACCTCCGTGCCTTCCAGAGTCGGGAAGCGTTGACTGCTGCCCATCTTCAGCTCGTTCAGATATATCACCTCCGTCACCGCATGGTACTTGAGCACTTGAATCAGGTCCGGCTTCGATTTCTCCAGGAGGAGGTAGTCCATAATCAGGCCCAATTTCGCAAAGGCTTTATTGGTGGGCATCAGGTAGGTCAGTTCCGGGACGGCCTTCAATTCCTCGTCGAGCTTCGCGGAATAGATCGAGGCCACCCCGGTCGAGAACCTGATATCCGAGAGCGCCACTTGTAGGAGATCCGCCGGCGGCTCCACGATCTGGGACAGGATGTAGATCACCGTATTCCCGACTTGGATCGGGTCGCCTCCCACCACGTTGGCGCCCCCAAAGCCGATGATGGGTGGTGACTTGGAGGACTTGAGGAGGCCCTTGGCATCACTACTTGAGACCGAGACGGGGATGCGTTGTTTGGAGGTGGATGAGCCCTGGAACTGGAGCTCGGTTCGGAGGAGCATACCATCGTGCAAATCATCCACCAAATATTTCCCTTCGATGACATGGTAGCTTAGCGATTTCTTGAGATCCTGGGTATCATTGGTATGCAATCGGTCGACCGAAGATGCGATGGGGCGATTGGAAGACGACGAGGACCGGAGGACATCGTCCCGGACTGCCAGGATGGTGTAACTCTTGTCACTGAACTGGTTGGTAAGGTAAGTCGAGCTGAGATTGGCTTGTCGGAAGAACGAGACAAATTTGGTACAGTTGAGCGCCAACAGATACTTTTCTGGTGTCAGTTGAAGGGGATTGTCTCCATCAGGAATTAACAGGTTAGGAACGATGTGAAGGACGCCTACAAAGAAGGAAGTCATGTTCAATTTTTTTTTTTTTTTGTTTCAAATAAAGACAAATTAGTGATTGACTGACCGTTACTGGCGAGAATATCTTGTTCTATGAGTTCAGAGCCATTGATAGAGAGTTGATTAGAATTGGGGTTGAGTTGGATGGAGAGATGGTTGCCATCGATGGACAGGAGGACGAAGGGATGGGATTGGGATTGGGAGCGGAGGATGGGAGAGTATCCGATGCCCTCGGGGTCAAGGACGTTAGCGGCGGAGGCCTGACGAAAGAGTTTGAGCGAGTCGTCGGCGCTAAAGTTAGACTTGAGGTAGGCCAGTTCGATTTGGCTGAGATGGTCCCAGGCCGAGTTGTTGGGGGCAAAGAGGGTCAGATGGGGGAGACGGTCGAGTTGTTGGAGTAAGTCATCTGGGAGGATGCTGGCATATGTGCTGAGTTCAGGGGTCGTGCTGATTAGGGTTTTGAGGGAGGGGGGTGGGGTGAGGATGGATGGTATGGGGATCAAGGTCCCGCCGTTGGTTGCGTTTTGGAAGTGTTCGGATGGCGGTAGGGGGATACCGGCCTGGCCGCGTGAATCGGCCCCTATGTATCTGAGCTGGTCCCGGCTGACTATTCTGAGTTTCTGGGGGTGATCCTTCCCCAAGAGTGGGAATAGTAGAGTATCGATGAGTAGTGGAGGTTGTTCAGTGGTGGTGGTGGTGGTGATGATGGAGTGAGGGAGAGTTCGGTTGAGCAGATGGTAGAGCAGAGTTTGCCTGAGTTCGAGTTGGAGGTTATCCTGCTCTTCTTGATCAAGCTGGAGATACTTGGAGAGAGATTGAGACTGGTGGATTGCCGAGTTAGTTGGGGCAAAGAGGGTGGCATTGGTGAGTGAGTTGATGGTGGGTACTAGCCGTGCGATCAGGATGAGATGCAGTAGTTTATCGTGCTCGGTGCTGTTTGCCAGCAAGTCGATAAGAGTAGTAGTAGTTAGCTCTGCATGCTGTTGTTGGCTGAGTGTGATTTGTTTTTCTGATGATGTTCGACCAGTTACAGTAGTCAAGAGAAGAAGAAGAAGAAGAAGAAGAAGAGTGACTTTCATTTTTAATTTGTTTTTTTTCCCTGAAAATTCGGAACTTCAACCAGAATAAAGAGACAGCCCCCGAAGACCCACCCCCGAACAACAGCGGGGGGGAGAGAGAGACAAACAACTACATATTGTACACTATACAATACAAATTTAGAGATCATGATCACTAGGAGGGCCATCGTCATCATACTCGATAGTGTGATTAGACGACGGTGATTGCGGTGCTATCGCACTACCAAGCATGGATCCAAGAGCGGATTGGGGCGTTAGCGCGGATGGTGGAGCGGGGGGAGGAGGAGGAGGAGGATCGGTGGAGGCACCCTGGAGGAGCAGCTGCTCAGTACTAGACGGGGTTGGAGAGCGCCGACGACGGCCGAGGCGCTGCTTGACGACCTCGAGGGGCTGCGACATCATGAGGATGCTGGCGCGGTAGAAGCTCGTCATGCTCTTGTCCGGCGACCTCCTCGATCCCGCCGCTCTCCGCAACCGCGCCTTCCGACCAGCATGTCAACCATCTCGCCCTCGTCGCCTTCCTCGACTCGTTCAACTCTTCCTCCTCTTCTTCTTCCCCTGCTGCTCCCTTTCCTCCTCCACCTGCCAATCCTCTTCCTCCTGCTGCTCATCATCCGTACACGAACTATCCGACTCCGACGCCTCAAGATCAAACCTATGAATCGTGTGTCGTTTCATCAGCCCACTCTTCATTAAAAAAACACACACAAGTACAAAACATACAGCCCAGTTTTCAACGCCCATTGATCGCCACGGGCGGGTCGATGGCCTTCCCTTTGTTTGCCCTTAGACGAGGCCTGACGGGGCGGTTTGGGATCCGAGGGGTGATGAGGAGCGAGTGGCTTTCGACGGAGGGTAGCAGCACGACTAGTCTCAGGAGACGCATCCAGGACCACGTCATCCGAGCTTTCGGGGGCGATACAACGCTTGGGTTTTTTCGAGAGGTCGTCGCCGAACTCTCGGGAAGGCGGTGGGCGTTTGATGCGGGGCATTTGGGTCGGAGCGGGGAGCGCCAAGGCAGTAGTGGTAGTAGTAGTAGGCTGCACAAACTCGTCGCCGTTCTCATACTCGCTGGGACTGATGGGGCGTGGGACTGGTCTGTTGAGGGAGAAGGAGCGAGAGAGGAGCGGCGATTGGTGCGCATCCTCGGAAGACAGGAAGCGCGCGGGGCCAACCACGCACGCCTTCTTCTTGGTGAAAGCACGTCCCCCAGCCGGACCGCTGGGCGTCACTGGCGCCGGGCGTACCACACCCTGGAATGGCGCCGGCTCAGCCACCGAGCTTTTGAAGGCCGCAAGCCGCTGGAACCCATTCGAATGATTGGCTCTGCTGGAAGTAGTGAGACCAGCAGAAGAAGAGTGAGCATTGGACGCCAAGGGCGGGTCGGGAAGCGCAACAG
Organism: Puccinia novopanici; assembly: GCA_004348175.1. Taxonomy (NCBI): domain Eukaryota; kingdom Fungi; phylum Basidiomycota; class Pucciniomycetes; order Pucciniales; family Pucciniaceae; genus Puccinia; species Puccinia novopanici. The sequence continues at coordinate 6,810 of SMGU01002654.1, read as the reverse complement.
CCACTTTCGTTGAGGGGATCAGCTCGTCAGCTTCAGGGAGTTCATCGTCGTGGGAGGAAGAAGAGTGGTTGGATATCTCTTGATCATCCCAGCGTCTCGGGCTAGATAATCTGGCGGGCGGGCTCGCGGGAAGAGAGGAAGCCTGGGGGGCATCGTCGTGAGGGGTGTGAGCCCACCGACGCCTGATGGAGCGAGGCCCGTCGGCGCAGAGTTTCAGCGGTTTTTGGGCGCCTTGGCCGCGCAGTCTTGGGGACCACCAATCCACGTTCTTAGGCGCGAGACGAGCCATCACATCGGCTCGCCACGCCTCATACTTCCCCTCGTCCTCCACATACGACTCACACTCCGCCATCATCGTCGCATATTTCCAGGAGCGCGTCACGTTGCGTCCAGACCGTTTGTTCCGTGGGATCGCTTCAAGCCTCGAGCCGAGCGCGCTTTGGGTCGGGAAATAATGCACCTCAAAGTGCTCCCGATCGATTGGAGACGCAACCGACGTGATGTTCTTGGTCCATTGCTTGTGCAGGACCGCCGCCTCTTCGGCGCTCAACAGGGCCGCCTCGGCTCTCTCTCGTATAGCTTCCGCCTTCGATTTGGGCACGGCGTAGTCCTTAGCACTAACGAAGCCAAAGACACCACCAGCTGGAATATCCTCCACGCCGGGCCTCTTACGTTTGACTGGCTTGTCCTTCTTCTTGCGCCCCGATCCATGAACATCCGTCAATTCCACTTGTTCGGCAATGTAGGGCTGTACCTCGATCATCTTGTCAACTGGTGTTGGTCGCACTCCCTCTGGCACTAGACGCTCGCAGTCCTCATAGAGCTCTAGAACCTTCTTCGACAACAACGCATTTTGTACATGCTGGTATTGATCTTGAGCCTTTTCCCAGTTCTTCGAAGATGAAGATGACGACGATCCGGATGATAGTGAACTCGTAAAATCCTTGAAGGTATGTGACCATCCTTACATTGCTTACACACACACACATATATATAAATTAAGTGATTGACCGATCACCAAGGGTAGAAAAGAACGTTCTTACCATTCGCAGAGGACTTTTTTGAGCCTCATAGCATATAATAAAGTCTAACGCGCCGATGTCCAAACCTTCTTCGCCGATAGAGGTAGCAACCAAGACGTTGAATTCGTTATTTTTGAAGCGTTGGATGGTCTCGTTCTGAGTTTTTTGATTCATGCCGCGGTTACCTCTGACATCGTTAGACTGGCCAACAAAGGCGGAGGCCTTGATGAGAGGTCGTTCCTGGTTCAAGTAGTTGACGATATCGGTGACCATATCGCGGAAGTGACAAAAGACCATGACCCGAGAGGATTTGCCTTGGTCTTGGGCGTTGACGAAGAACTCGAGAGTGAGAGCCTTCATCTTCTCCATCTTGGGATGGGGCACAAAGTCCGGCGAGAGGGTCAGTTGTCGGATTTCACTCATGAGTGACTTGTAGCCAACTTGGCTACAAACCCCCGTCGCGCATTTCCCTGATTCCTCCTTGAGCTCCATCATTTTTTCGTACGCTAATGTGATGGAATATTCCAACAGTTTGGCCATGGCTGTGGCCATCTTGGACAAGACGGCGAGATTGGGTCGCAGGTAGCTCTTCTCCCTTGGGATGCGCATCTGCGCAGAGGTGATCGAGAATGCGTGGATGTAAGCCGGTTCTTTCGAGCCATGAAACAGACAGCCGCATTGTTTGATTAACGGTAGCATCAGCTTTCCCCACTGGTCTCGGATGGATGTGAGCTCCGGGGTCAGTGGGATTTTTTCGAGCACAATCTCCTTGTTTTTCGTGTAGGGAACGATGTCCATCGACTCTTCTGTTCGCACCTCGATATGGCCAATCTTTAAAACAGTCACATCATCAGATATAACCTTTTTTTTTTTTCGAGCATCCTCTCTTTTCAACCTCGACTCACATGCAAGTTATCAATGACTGCTTGAACACGTTCCGGGTCACTACCGGGGGTGGCCGTCAAGGCCAAGACCCTGAAATGGGGATTGAATTTCATCAGGAGTTTGACCACGATACAATACGCGTAGGCGCCAGTGGCGCGATGGGCCTCATCGACGACCAGACAAATGATATCTTCCGGCCGCAAGCTGCCGCGTCTTAGATCGTTGGCGACTGTTTGGGGCGTGGCAAAGATCACCCGCTTCTGCTCCCATGCAATCGCCCTTTTCGCCGCCGATGTGGTGCCTGTTAGAGACACGCAATCCACCGATGGAATCCCGGCAATAGAGTGGCATGCCTCAATCTGAATAAGAACTCAATTGTCAATCAATTGTCGCGAGAATTGTTCCAAAAACAAAAGGGGTGCTTACTTGTTGTTGTACCAATGGTCTGGTGGGAGCGAGAAATATGACTTTGCCATGAGGGTACCATCGGTAAAAGCTGTTGGGGGGGGGGAAAGGGATATATATATGATGATGTCAGAGATGCGGAGGGATGGGAAAGAACTCAACAGTGTCTATGAGTAGGGAAAGGGTCTCGCACTTGAGCATCACGACGGCAGCGATGAAGGTTTTCCCCAAGCCTGTGGGCAGACTTACCAGGCAGTTGTTATAGAGTGCTCTGGCGACGATGTCGTACTGGTACTTGCGCTTGGGCTTGTTGATGCTGTAGATCCAGGTCTTGATGGCATCCGAGTCTGATTGCAACTTCATCGGGATTTTCTTGTGAGAAGTTTCTTGGAGGGCCTTGGCCAGTAAGTCAGTGTCCGAGTCCAGTTCCTCCTCATCCATCATCTCCTCATCCTCGTCATCTCCCGTGGCGAACTTGGATTTTTTTTTACGTTTATTGCCGGCCTGCATGATATCGGGCAGGACTTTGAGGGCGTTAAGATGGTCCCACTTCTTGACGGCCTTGACCTTGGGTTCCTGCTGGGTGGTTTTGGGTGCGGATGGGGGCTGGTACTGGGAACTGGTCGGTTGTTTGGTTGGCCGGGAGGGTTTCGGGGGGACTTGGCTTGCGCCGAATATGGTGGGCTGGATGAGCCTCTTTTGATTCACGTTGGATGATGGACCTGCTTGCTGCTGCCGAGTGGGCGGTGGACCCGAGGTAGCGGCATTGACCACGGCATCGAATGCGGCGGCATCGATGTCATCATCATCGAAGCCGTCATCGATCGTTGAGCTGCTTGGGATGACTGGCTGTGGCGGGCGGCGGGTTGCGGTTGGGAGTGGTGCTGATGTGGCTGCATTGACGACGGCATCAAAAGCAGCAGCATCGATATCATCGTCGAAGAAGTCGTCGATGTCGGACATGGTTGAAGTGTTGAGAGAAGGGCGAAGTGGATATATTAGCAGTGGAGATGACTGTCCGCCCCGGGGGATATCTCGGCTGCGGAGACCGGGGGGAGGCGGGGAGTATGCTTGTGCTACCGGTGACCCCGTCCCCCGACTGCTGCCCCTGGCCATGATCACGATTCCAATAGTTCTATGGCTCACACTGCCCCTGGGCCAGGAGCACATCAACTCATCATATATATCTTGAGCACTGAAATCCCCAAGGACACCATCAAAAAAAAGCAGGGCTGTGCTCGTCGAGGAGAACAACAACAAGAGACAATCCAGCATGAGCGCGCAGAGCGGAGACATCCTACCCACCATCCTGGATCCTGCCACCTGCGTCAAGAAGGGCCTCTGCACCGTCGCACAAGGCCGCGCCGTCCAGACCCATCAGTTGTACTACGAGCTACATGGCTCTCTCGATGCCTCTCAGAAAATGCTCTTCAGTCCGTCATATCTTGCCTTTTTTTTTTTTCTTTCATCTCTCCCATTTTCACACTATATAGCGTCATGACGCGCTGACTCTCATTTCGTGGAATGGAATGGAATGGATTGACCTAGTCATGGGTAAGCAAGCTCTCCGTGACTCGATTAAGCCCTAGGGGGATATTGAGGCGCTTGATTATTTTTTGTGTGCCGAACAAACAGGCCTCAACAACTCGTGTTCTGGATGGTCGAATCAGGTGAAGCATTTTGGAAGGAAGCCGGACCATGCGGTGCTGGTGTTTGACAATCGAGGGGTAGGAAATAGCGAGTAAGTGTGGATGGCGGGCCGATGGTGAAGCCGAAGACAAGCAAGCTACTGAAGATGAGTTGTGTGTGCCAGTGCGGGTCCCATGGGGATGTACAAGACGTCAGAGATGGCCAAAGACACGGCCGACCTGATGGAGTTTCTCGGGTGGACGGCCGACCGCTCCGTGCATCTATTTGGCGTCTCGATGGGCGGCATGATTTCCCAAGAATTGGTGCCCCCTCTCTCCACTCTCTAGTAGGGCTCACGTGGTGCAGAACACCCCCCACTGATCTCATCTTCCTCTCTCGCACCGACAACAGTGCCTGTTGATCCCGAACCGCTTCAAGTCCGTCAGCTTGATCAGCACCAAGGCCGGCGACAAATTCGATCTGCCACCCGTAAGCCACACCAGCCTTTTTCCCCGATTGCACTAGCTCCCCAAAGTAGAGAGAAGGAAAAAAAGAAAAGCTGAACAAGTCGAGTTGCAGTTGAAAGGGTTTTACATGTTGGCGCGGTTGCTCACGCGGACGGCGTCGGAAGAGGAGAGCATCAGGCTGCTGATGGAGGGGCTATTCCCTGCGGAGTTTCTAGCGGAAGAGGTTGGAGGGCAGACGCAGCGGGAGGTGATGCACGGGGCGCTGCTGGAGCGGATGCGGAAGGTGCGGAAGCAGCCGGCGGCGGGGGTGGTGGGGCAGCTGGGTGCGGCGCTCAGCCACTCGTGTCCGCGCCCCGCCCTCGCCCGCATCGACCAGCTCCTCCAGCCCGCTAAACTCCTCGTCATCACCGGCGACCTCGACCAGATCATCAACCCCGCCAGAAGCATCGAACTCCACCATGCCCTCCCTAGCTCCGAATACCTCCTCATCCCTGGCGCCGGCCATGCTATCTGCTCCCAGCTTCCTGACCAGTTTAACGCCATCCTCGAACGCGTCATGGACGAAGGAAATAACGCCTTCGCCTAGAACTACCTTTTTTTTTTGCCTTGAGCACCAATCATCCAAGCCGATCGGAGATTTCCTCCTTTTTTTCTTCCCTTGTGAATGACGCCATGACTGGAGCACAGGCAAGAACCACAGGCGCTGTTGTTCTGGTCTTTCTCGTGTCTGTACAACCAAGCCGGCGGGCCGGGTATCTGTCATCGCCACGCTCGTCGGCGCCTGTGCTCAATACATATAGACTTCATAACCCCCCCAAAAAAAACCGCATTTGTCTTCTGCTCGGATTATCTCGCCTTGTTTTGTCCCCTGGCTGTATAATCAGCAAACGCATCGTGCGTAGAGCATGCACATGCGGATGTAATCCAGGCCTCCCTAACTTTGTAACTCTTTTTTTGTTTTCATATCCCGCACTCCAGGACTCAGGAGCCGCCACCAATCCCTCCTGCCATCCACCAAACCAACAAGGCTTCTGTGGCTGTGGCTGGGAGCACATCCAGATCTACCTCCTCATACACATAGCCTTCAGAGTCCCCTATGGCCCCTAGTGCTTCACGGTTCTTACATTGCTCTACTTGAGGATAACACGCTGTACAACAAGGAATATGGGCTACGAGGATACTGAGCTTGAGCAATCATATCATGCAATCACAATATGTGTTTTTTTTTTTAAAAAAAAAGGAGGAAAGGTTGGTATGGGAAGGGAGAGATTAGATATCAACGGGATAGCCGGCAACAAGGCAAACCAAGGAAGCGAGGGAGGCGATGGCAGCGGTGAGAAAGAAGGGAGCGGAGGGGGACTTGTCGGAGAGGATTCCGCCGAAGGAGCCAGCCAAGATGCCGAGGCCGCCAGAGAGGGAGTAGACGCCGGCGATGGCGCCGCTGATCTCCTGCCAGGGCTTCCGCGCCCGCGGGGATGTGGGGTCTGTTGGGATCAGCGGCGCCGTTTCGGGCCGCCGGGAGAGCGCCAACTCGCTGTGGAACAGCTGCCACCGACAGCTCGCACATAAGCTCAGCGACACTACTACCCCCGTGATCTGCGACAGCCCTAAGATCATACAGATCGGCCAGGCTAGAAAATGGTTCGGCCGCGGAAGTAGGCCGAATCCAATAAATCCTATCGCACTCAGCAGGTTCGAAGCCGCTAGCATCCGTGGTTGTGCACATACCGACGCCGTCCATCCCACTACCGGAGAAAGTAAAAGGGCACAGAGCTGTTGTGTGATATCGATCAGTAAGTCTAGTCCTTCCTACAGACACAACAAAACAAAAAGGCTGCATTTAACCAACCTGGACCGTTCCCGTGAGAGCACTCGCTAAAGCAAAGGCGGCATGACAGCCCTTCTTCACTTCTTCAGGCGGCGCGTCTGGTCTCTCGAGTTGACATTGACCCGTCGATATGTAATACTGATTGACATATACAGGGATGTATGCGGTGACGCCTATGGTCGTGGCCCGAGTCTAACAAAAACAACAAGGAAAATAATATGTGATGATGTCAAATGTATGGCCATAATAGCCGAAGACATGAAGCCTTACAGCAAAGCCAGCAGCATAAGCTACGAGTAAATGGCGGTGTTGCTTGACCAACTTGAACCCTAAAGTCAGGCCTTGAAGGGACTCTTTCCAATGAACTGGTGGAGAGTCTGATGAAGGAGTCTTGATCGGCCACACATTTTCGCCTCGTCGACAAAGACCGAAGACCATCAAGACACTGGTTATAAGGGCCATGGTGGATGCCACATAGAAGGATGCCCTGACTCCCCATGCCAAACCTTCGCGCACAGGCGAGTGACTCAAACCGGCGAAATACGACGGTAATCGTAGGAGAACAAACACTTCC
>SMGU01002652.1:0-11101 GCA_004348175.1 Puccinia novopanici | reverse complement strand
AAAAAAAAAAAAGAAAAAGTAGCTGACAGGAAAATTTTCAACAGTAAGAGCTTTGCAAGATTTTAAATACTTGAAGCTAATTATTATATTTATGATTATTAATATATAGAATTAACCTTCAACTTACACAAACTACCACAAAATATAAATCACTCATAGTGCAAACCAGTACTTAAGCACTTGGTTAGTAGCATAGAGGCTGACACTATTTGAGATGTAAGGGTTTTAATATATAAGGGTGTCTAAATTGTAAAACTAATTATAGAGGGGCTAATCATATAGAGAGGACTAGAGGTGTAGTGTTATAGGGGATAAAGCTACTAGACTATGTGTAAAAATCTGGTGAGGAAGGGGGAACAACTGGAGGAGAGCCCCCTCATGTAGACAAAGATGAGGGAATTTAAATACAAGTTGAGAAATAAATGAGGGATTTTGGCTTGCCTAGCTACACAGCATTGAGGGCTTAATGCTAAACTGAGAGATTTGTGCTGGCCTGAAAATGCCATGGAACAAAATGTAACAACCAAAAATGAAGTGAAAAAAAAATTCTCCAAGTCATGTGCATGCACAGCCTGTCAACAAAAAAGGGGGCATAAAGTGAGGAAAAATAGGCACAAATAGCTCAGACCCTGTATCAAGTGAGTGATTTCCAGAAGAATCATTAAGATAGGGGTAGAGGTTACATGTGTCTGCATGAAAGCCTGCATGGGATCTGAATGAGGATGTATGAGACCTGCATGAGAGTGCATGTGACCTGCATGTATTTCTAAATGACCATGTAATTGTGTGTAGTGGGTTGTTGTTGTATTTAAATTTTGTTGTATGTGTATGTTGTATGCTGTTGTGTTGGTTGTGTAAAGTACTGGGTTGTGTAAAGAGTGTGATATGTAAATGATAGTGGTGGATTGGTGATATGTACTGATGGTGGCCAAGGAGGGTGTGTAACTTCTGATCCAAGGGGTTTGAGAGGTTGCCATCCAAGGTGACCATAGGGTAAATTTAGCTGTATAGTCTGTTTCTCCAATAATATTTGATGATTTCTGGCTGAAATTATAATAAAAGAAGAGTATTTCACCCTTGACCCCCTTTTTTGGGGGGTGTCACGGGGGTTTCCGGTTGCAGTTGCCAAGCTCTCCGCAGTTGGTCCTGACAACCAATTTTGGTCCCTAGGCCAACCATAGGCCGCGTTGCTCTGCCACAATTTCAAATGGGGGTTGCTCCTTCAAAGAGGGATTGACCCACTTGAAATGGGGGTTGCCCTGGTCCCCTGCAATTATGATGCCATCCCCGGGTTTGTGGCAAAAAACAGACTTCTGGGGGGGTGTTTGACCCCTCCCAGGCAAAACTCAGAAGAAACCAACCAGCAACCCCCACTACACCCTCAAAACAGCCAAACACTACCAAAACACCTAAAAACAACCCCCCACACCCCAAGAAACTGTGCCCCACCAAAAAATCAACATGAGTCCCCTAAAAAGCCTATTCCCCCTTAAAAAAAGAAAAAATGGGATGAAAAAAACTTTTGGGAAGGACACCCAGAAAGGGGAAAATTTTACATCTCCAAAATGGGAATTACCAACTTGGGAGCTTGTCATGTTCACAGGAACAGGAAGTCCAGGAGACTGTCCAACCAGGCAGATGGGGTTCACAGAGGAGGATTGTCACTTCCGGGTGTCTTGCTTCTTTTCTTTTCTATCTATTAGGTTTAGATTTACATGTGTAGATAGACTTAACCCTGTTGTACTGTTCTGTTTCTTTTCTTCACGCATCTTTCTGGCTCTCCTTGTCTCCTCACCTCAATAGTTGATTATTCTTTTTTCTTGCTCGCTTACATCCCATAATACTCCTGTCAGCTCATGGCGCTCACTGGTCACTTCATAGGTCTGCTCATTGTTCTTCTTTTCTTTTCTTCCTCTTTTCTTAGTCTGTTCCGTTCTCTCTTTCTTTCCTTGCTATGCAATTCACTCATCTTTCTGGCTCTCTTTGTCTCCTCACCTCAATAGGTGATTATTATGTTCTCTTGCTCGCTTACATCCCATAATACTCCTGTCAGCTCACGACGCTCACTGGTCACTTCATAGGTGATTATTTTGTTCTCTTGCTTGCTTACATCCCATAATACTCCTGTCAGCTCACGGCGCTCACTGGTAACTTCATAGAGCTATCTGAGAAAAGAGAATTAAATGTGAGGAATTGAAAAGCAGAGGGCAGTGAGAATATAAATACCACACATGATGATCAGGGAGAGGAGGTATTGCAGCAAGCACCAAAGTATTGAAGACCATTTTGTCCTTTGTTTAATCTTGGGTATTTAACTCCAAAAAATGGTTGTTGACACATTTACCTGTTCTTAATATTGTAATATTCCTCACTATTGTGGTTGGTCTCTTACACAAAGCACCTTTATTATCACAGGTGATAGTAATGCACCATATTTATATGTTTTGCATACACTATTATGCATTCAATGTGCCACTTCCAAAAGCAGCCATAGAAACTGGATCATTTGTCTATTGGTTTATCAATGCTGTTTGATATGGCATGCACTCAGATCATCTTTTTGAAGCTGAAATGATTTGTGATGAAAACAACACATTGAAATCAAATTAAATTAGTTTATCTAGACCAATTTTTAATTAATTGCGTAGATCAAAGATGAGATTGGATGGGCTCATCCAAGCCAGGCTTGCTTTTGGTGAAGAAAGAAGGATAAATTCACATATTTTATGACAATTGGAGGTGAGTTAAATATTGAAAAAATTAATTCATTTCTGAAAAATCTTATTAAATTTTGTTAGAAAGCCCCTTCAATCTTCCACTAGCTTTTCATTTTTTTTAATTTATTTGAATTGAAAAAAGAAGAATCATAAAAAAACAGGCAAATAAGGTTTCATTTGTGAGGTTTTTCTAGTATAAGTCATTTTCATTATAAACTTTACTGAAAAGAGCCTTTTGAAATATTTCATAATCTTAACTGTCCCAATTTTATTTTTCAACTTCATTACTTATCCCAGAAACTTCTTAACTGAGCCCTCTTTGGGGTAGTGACATGATTTGATGAGCTGTCATGCACAATTTTACTTTCTTTTTCAAATATTTGTGAAATGAATAAGTGTTTGGAAGTGAGTTGAAAGTTGATATTATGTGGAAATAGTAACCCTGAGGTGTATTTGGATTTTGGCAGCATCTATATCCAGTGATGACCACAAGTTTCATGTCTCTCATAATTTTGTCCCTTTTCCAAAGACTGATATAATATGGGCCTCTGTGTGTCCCATTGTGGTGTTCTCGCTGTAGGAAAAACATGCTCAACTGCCTGCAGTTGACATGCTGAAAGTCCAAGGAAGCTTGTGGTGTTACTCAGACCTTTCTCCAATATTGATTCAACCAAGCTTGGATGCACAGTCACTGTGCAGTGTGCACAGTGACTGTGCCAAAAAATCTACATATGCAAACATGTGGAGTTTGGATGGCAGCTTGGCTGGAGCATGCTGAATGTCAACTGCAGGCAGTTTATCAAGTTTTTTTTGCAGTGTCTCTTTTGTTTCCAAATGCCAAAAGCACATGACAGAGGTATTGTGAGAATATGAGTACATGCACAAGAAATTCTTTACAAGAGGAAGAATTTTTATTATGACTGAGCTTGGATATATACAATATGGATGGAAAAGAATTATATGGATTGGGAAGTATGGCTCAACCCGGAACAGAAAACAGGAAATTTCAAGGCTGGGTGACTGTGTGTCTCAACCAGGTATTTGACAGAGGATTTAACAAGACTGGTAAAATTTTTTTCTTAATCAGGGGTGGAACATAGGTTAGGTCCAGTTATTATGGAAATTAGTTTATATGGGTGGACTAATGTTTTATAAGGGATAGGATTATATTATTGGGAAGAGTGGCAGAAGAAAATAATTCTTTGAGGAGGAAAAAGAGGGGAAGGAGGAAATTGGTAAGAGAGGCAAATACCCTGAAGATTGGATGAGGAGAATTGTGGTGGAAGGTTCTGGCAGCAAGGAGATTTTTGAGATATGAAACATGATACAGGAGTAATTACAGATTCCCTGGCTTGAAAAAAGTATCAGGAAGACATACCCCAAAAGGGCCTTAATTCATTGTTTTTTGAAACAGTATATCTTGTAAATTGATGAATATTTTCTTTTGAAACTCCTTTGACCAGGAGAAATCTTGTTTCACTTGGCAAACAGTGTCATAATCAACTTGAAGGAATCCTTTGAAATTACTCTTTCACTGGTAAACCAGTGTCTCCAGGTTTACAATTGGGTTTTTATTATTTTCAATTTTGAACTTTTTTTCCCTTGATATCCCAGAAAGCCAATACTACAACTGCTAAATTTTCACATGATAAAAATTGTCAGATATTCTATTTTTTACCCATCTTGATCATCATTTATATGTAGAAGAATCCTGAATCATTTTTTAAACTCAAATTTTAAATCCATCTGATAATTTTTTTTTCTGAATTTGGAAGTTTGGAAAGAGATTCAAGATGAAAATAATCCAGCTGAAAATAATAGTAAGCAAAGGGATTAATGGTGAAAAAATTGAGGAGATTATTTGTTTCTTAATAAAATAAATCCTTTCCAAATGTGAAGTATTCTTGTTGTCTTTTTTTGGTTAAGTTTAGATTTCTGAGCTCAATCATGTGGAGGATTAATCTAAAAAGTCATGAGATATGGGGGAAGAAATGCTAAAAGGATTTCACCGGATTGGCTCAAGAATTTGTGGAAAAGATGGAGGAGAACCAATGCTCTGCATGTTACTTGTATCTAGGCTATTTATATAAAATCAATCCAAGCTTGTAAAATTCTGGTTGTGAAAAAATTAATAAAAGTATGTTCAGAATCAATCATGAAAGGATTTAAAAAAAGAATAAAAATAGATGTAGATTTTGCATCAAAGATAGTGGCTACTACACAGGGTTCAATGACTACAAGGTGTTCCAAGAAAATGAATAACAAGCTAATTTCATGTTTATGATTCAGTCTCAATAATATCAAATTAATTTCAGAATATAGATAAGAAAAGATAATAGGTTCAGGGATTACTAGGAAAGCAAAGAAACCTCAGCATTTTTTCTTCAAGTTGAACGTTTTTATTTCATTCTTTTGAAGTTGAAGTTTGATTTTGATGGGAAGTTATTAAATTATAGAAAAAGATTCAGTAATATTTTTTAGGTTTAATTATTCTTCTCTTGCACTCAAATTTTTTTCTCTCTCCTTGAACTCCATGAGAGTTTTTTGTAAACAATGAAGGTTAAGCTTAATTGTTTGAAAAGAATATGATCTTTTCAACTATATCTTTCACTTGTTTAGGAGGCTTTTGTTTACCATCAAATCCTGTCAAAGAATTCCCAGTTTTTCTCTCCAATGGTTGACAACATTCCAACAAAATTATACATGTCGCTTCTGCGAACACCCAAGAAATAGACAGAGGTATCATAGGATTGGAACTTCAAAAGATGGTGAGCTCTCAAGGCCCAATCTTTTTTCTGCATGTCTGGAGTTCCCTGATCAAGCTGAAACCACAGTTCCTGAAAGAATCTTAAGTGATTCTCAACCTCTTGAACTGTCAATACTTCTGATTCATGTTCCTTGAAAAGTGACAACTGAGCCACAATCAAGAGCTGAGTGACTTTGGTGACCTCTTGAACAAATGTAAGTACGGTTTCTTCCTTGTGTCCTGATAGCCTTCTGGGGTTTGAATGTTTCTAAAATTTTCCTCCTCATGCTGTCAATGATTTCCATCTGAAAAATGAATAACTATCAAGATTAATTTTTTGGTCCGACAACGTCAATAATTTTTTGAATAACATTTCCGGCCTTTTTCGCGAATTCCATGGCAAGTTAAATTCCCTTTGGCTTCTTCTTGAAACAAATTTTCTTAGGAATTCGTTTGCCTGATCTCTTTGAATGAAAAAGAAGCTATCTACGTCGCTTGCACCCTTTTGTTTATTAAGATATCGTAAATATTGGTGCTGTTGATCATTAGGATGTTCCCTTTCTGGGAATTCTCTTAAAAGTTCCAATCATACACATTAAAAAGTGTTTGTTCCTTCTTGTTTGTTTCCAGGCCAGTACAAAGGTACGATTCTTCTACGTTGATTTTTCCTATTGCATTTCTTGTTGGATTTTTCTCTGTTGCAAGGACGTATCCAGGCTTCGAAGAACTTGGAATCATGTCGCTTACCAAATTCTTGAGGGAGAAGTGTTGGTTAATTCTGTATGGTTCATATCTATAAGAAGTGTCGACTTTCTTATATCTTCGACAAGTTGAGCCAGCGCTTGAATCTCTCGTTTTACGTTGTCCGGGGCTGGTAGAAGGAAACCTGGATGAAGAGGACTGTTGCCCCAGTGGATATCCCCTATGATCACGACCATGGCTCGTGCCTGCCTGCACGCCCGCGGAGGCATTAGGACCTCGCGGACCTGGGAAGAGGAAAATATTGGCTGCCAGTCCCTCCGGTGTATACCTGCCTGGCTCGATCAGCATATCCATAGCTTGGGAGGACGCAATTTGCTCATCACAGGAAGCGACGCTTTCTTGAGGACCATCAGAGGAAGAGATTCTTTCTGGAGGAGTCTCTTCCGCCGCTGGCAAGTTCAAGTCAAACGAAAGGTGTATCTTTCTTTGCGGCGTTTTGTCCATCGAGGTGGCGTGGCCGCAGTGAAGAAAGTTAAGGTAGATAGATGTAGGACAGAATAGACGAAGCTGTGCCTCATAATGAAAAAGGACGAGGAGAAATTCTGCGAGTTGATCTGCTTGAGGATGATGGTGCTATTTATGAAGCAACTGGGCTCTCTTGTACTATTGTACTGTGTATGTGGCAAGTCGACCTCGCTCTGGCAGCAAGGCAGCCACCCCCGCTGCCCAGTGGATGCCCTCGATCCGGCATTCGTGTACACTTCAAGGTGCTTCCTGGATGCCAAGTTGTATCTATGCTACTTTCCGCTCCCCCCTGCTCACAGGTGCTCTCTTATCCGACAACAGGATTCGGGAAAGGAGTGGGCGCGAGTGGTTCCAGCATACGGGCGCTGTCGGCAATTTGGACCAGGCTGGACGGGGATTCATCAGGTGGAATAAATAATTATGCTACACCCTTTTTGAGCTTCTTGATCAACACACTATTGCAAGTTTGATACTGATCAGGTCCGGTTGGTCAGGTCGGGACATCAGTCCTTCTGGACATGTCAGCTGAGCGATCTGTTGGCACCTGTTCCGCCGGAGGATGAGTGTCGCCGCGATCAACTGCGCACAAATGGATTGATAGAGCATCTTGACAACTCGCTGAGCGGCCGGGGCAGGCGATGGCGATGTTGAATTCTCTATCATGTATGCCTCTTTCTCTTAGCCCCTCCTTCGAAGTCCTTCGGAGGCTTCGGAGGGTCGCTTCCCGCCAACGCCCCGCGCCTCCGATCGAGGGAATGAGCCAAGTTAGACCATTCTTCAGCTCTCTGCCCATCATTTAAAGTCTTTCCTTCCTCTTCACATTCAGACGGAATGGTTGTTGTGCCTGTCATCAATAATCTTGTGAGGCCCTTGCAGTCATCATCCATCCTGAGACCCGTTTTCAATGAGGCATGCCCTTTAGCATTGTTCTCAAAAAAAGAAAACTTGGATATTCTTGACCCCTTCAACTTCCTGTCGAGACATTCCTACACAGGATTCCAGCCTTGGAACCCAGGTAGAACCTGCAAGATGCTCGCGGCTCGATGCCACGGAACAGCCGAAGTAAAATACCCGCTGTACTTGGACCTGCCTTCACAGCTACGCTTCGCCCCTTTCTTCCCCAAAAGGGCCCAAGCGCTTGCGCAAACACAAGACTGTGCGCGATCATAAACCAAAGGCTTTTATTGTAAAAACAAAGTAAACCGTGTGGACGAAGCTACAAAGATACAGCGTAAGGAAACAAGGAAACACAGAAGGGGAGTTCTACCGACCAAACATAGACCTCGAAGTGAGGGGGAGGGAAAAAAAAAGAAAATGATGATGATGTAAAGGGATGATGCTTATAAAGAGGTTGCGAGGAGTGTGGGACAGGGTTGATAGAACGAGCAGAGAATACTAGGAAGGAAAAAAAATAAGTAGCAACAATGGTAGCCAGGAGGGGATTTTCTGCAGGAAAGTAGTAGTAGCAGTAGCATTTACCATAATACATCAACAGCCGGGACATAAGGCATAAGAGACAATCAATAACGATAAAGAAAAACAAGTACATGTACAGGAAGGAAAAAAGAACAACATAGGTAAAAAAAGAACCTGGTGTATGGGGTAAAGGTCTGGCTCGATATTTTCTGTGATTACCCGCTTCCGTTGTCGTCCCAAGAATCTCTGAACTCCCAAAGCGGACAATCGCCCTCCTGACAGTCCTGAGGTTGAGCGATAGGGACAATCGGTTCATCCTTCTCTTCAGGACAATCCGCTCCTTTGTTCTTGCGGCCATGCCATGGCCATCGAAAGCCTTTCACTTGAAGCTGTGTTTCACTTTCTTGACAATCTGAGGAAGATGATCCTGGATTCCAGTCTGGGCGTAACACTTTATCGATCACCGTTTGAATCGGATGCGTCCTGATATCTTGGGCCCATTTCAACTTGCCGACGGTATCTGTTGGTTGGGGGCCATAGTAAATCATAAGATTCACGGATCAAATCAACATGTGTTTTCCCTTCTAAAAAATTAAAAGAAATCGCTTACCGAAGATAATGGATTTTCCCAGGTGGCAGGTAGTTTGTAGTGCATAACCAGCAACCGAGCAGCTACTCAATGCTCCATTACAAGTTCCCATGGCAATCGGATCGGCGGTATGGAAGACGTGAAAAACGTGGCTCAGTTCCTGACCCTTCCCGAACATGCCGCCTGGGGGTAAGGGAAGATGGAGTCGTTGAGCGGGAAGTAAATCCCCAGGAGCCTCGAATCCCACAGCAGGCACCCCGAAGGTGACACCTAGCATTCCCGCAAGCGCGGCACCCAGGCTGTGTCCCGCGAGCCAAATTTGTGAGTGAGGATACATTCGTACTATGTCATCATAAAGATCCACCGCCGCCTGGAAATATACTGATTTGTTCATCAGCGCTTTCTCTACACAGCTTGCTCGACACTTGTTCGGCCCCTCGTAGCAATCGCAAACTGGCGACCAGCTCCAGCTGACTCTGGCACAGCAACATGAGAAGAACAAGTTATCCTACGGTTGTAAAACCACCAGAATAGAGGTATGATTGTTGTTAGCTTGCAATAGTAAATAGTGCCCTTTCATGCAGACGCACGTTAACTTTATCATTGACACCAGTCGGACCACCATTGCCAAGGAGACCAGCAGAGGTCCCTTTGATGGCAATAACGATAGTAGAATTATCCGGTGTTGCAAAGACGTGGCCTCGTAAACCATCTTCTTCCCAGCCAAACGAATCAGACTGAATAAATAAATAAGACATACAAGTCAATTTTCATGATTTCCAACAAATAAAAGAGATGTAGTGAGCGCACTTACCAAATTCCACGTACCTCCTGGATCAAACCATCTATCTTCGCCTGGTAGGGAGTACGCATTGTTGGTCATCTTAGCCAGACTAGCCAAAGTATCAATATCTGAGACATCAGGGAGGACAGTGTCGAATTCGCCCCATTTCAATTGACTTGTCATTAGAGTGATGTTATTCAGTAAGACTTGAGAATGTTGTGCCGGATTTCTGTGGGATTGGTCGATTAAGATTTGCCGCTGATGGGCCAGTTTCCATTGGTTGATGGTGGGATGATGAGTCCATATTTTGCCCTTGCGAACCTTCAAGGAATGGGAAGAAGGATAGTAGTGCTCGTGTGGATTTCCGTCAGTCCCTGTGGTTGTGGCGGGGGGTAAATGGCTTCGGATGTCGATTAGCTCCCTCTCGGTATCGTTGAAGATTCTTCGGAGATGAAGACGGCGGTTCTGATGGGTTGTGATGTGAACAGCCTGCTGGAGTTGAAAGACCGATGAGGTGGTAGCGGAAGAAGACGAGGATGATGTTGACGGTTGAGGGTTGGACAGGAATGGGAATTGTATGCAGTTGATTGGAGTGATGAAGGCCAAGGAGAGTAAGATGAGATTGTGGTTTGAGGGCATCGTTCGAGCTTGGGGTGTGTGTGTGTGTCTACATAAAAAATAAATTTGGTTCCGTCCTGATGTGGAGTTCCTTGTTGACCGTCTGCACAGCAACTCCAGCCTGGCTGAAGAGAAAACCGTTGGAAACCACCGACACGGGTATTCCCACACCCTCCTACCCGACCCACGGGAAGTTGAACCGGGGGCTTGTAACTTCACTTCTCTTGCTTCTGCAGAGGCCATCCTTAGCAATAATCCACTCCTGCCCACAAACAAGGACCTGAATTGGATTGGATTTTATGTAAATATTCACCAAACATACACCCATTTGTAGAGAGAAAGACCAGGACTTGATCAAGAGATTGAGGTCATTAGCATAATATATAAAATTTATTCATCAAATTATGGTTCATCAATCACCACAGTTCACTCTTTCAGGAGGCAAAAATTGATTTCAACACTTGATTCAGAAGTTCTAGCTGGAAACTTATTCAATCAAAACTTGTCTTTGTCTTCTTGTATAGTCAACTTGACCATGTTGGGAGATTGAATAGATATTGCAACTGGCTTAGATGAGTTTCAGATTATGATTTTTCTCCTTCCAACAAGAGAAGTGTAGAGGTCAGATTCTAAGTCAATTTACTCAGTCTCAATTCTCATCTCCTGGAAGATGTTTTTCTGAATGAGTTATTGATGTTATTGAGAGTGAATCAACCAACACTGGGGCACTATGCTACACTACACTTTCTTCCCAAAAAGCAAAAGTGCAGTAGACAATAAGCACTTCTGCCAGCACTGTAGTGTTGGCTTCTTGATAACACCACTTCAGCACTTATAGCAGCATTTTCCACTAATAGGGGCTTTAGTGCAGCATAGGAAGCCTATTTATTGAGCTTGCTTGTGTAGCGCTAGCATCTTCATTGTAACAGCTAACATTTCTCCATCAGATGTTGCCCAAAATTATTCTAGGCTATGATAATGGAGGACTTCCCATCACCCAAATT
>SMGU01002646.1:0-21821 GCA_004348175.1 Puccinia novopanici | reverse complement strand
AAAAACCAGCATGAGCTGAGTGAGCTGGATTTTTTTGTTTTTTTTGGGGGAAAACCCCAGTTTTTTTTTCCCAAAAAAAAACAGGTTTCTGCCCAGATTTTGCCATTTTTGAGCCATTTTTGCCTATTATTAATATATATGTACCTTCCAACTTGTGCAAAGTTTGATGGGACTGGAGGACTTCCCATTGCCCATATATGGTGGTGTAAGAGCTAAGGCATCACTTTTTTTTCAAAAAAAAAAAAACAAGTGGAGGACTTCCCGTCGGTCTGGAATGCTTAATTTAGACGGGCTAAATCTAAATTCCAAACTGTGTTTGGTGGTGGGAACCTGACTCTTGTCAATTTTCATCACCAAAAAAAGTTTGGAATTTAGAAATAGAAGTTCCAGATTAAGCAATCTGGGCGACGGGAAGTCCTCCAGTACAGATTTGGTAACTTTTTGGGACAAGACATCAAATGGGAAATGGCAAAAATGCACACAAACATGTTATCAAGATAAAATACACAGATACAACGCATGTGTCAACCCTTTTTGTTTTTTCTACTTGTGTGTGTATGTGGCTGAGCAAAAGTGAAATGGCGGGATAGAGGGCACAATAGAAAGGCACGGGTCAGAAGGACCAGGGGACATCCAAGCCAACCAGAAAAAAACCCCAAGATGGTAAGAGCGGGAAGAAATTCCTGCGGAGGAGAGAAAGAGAGCGTGTGTGTGGAGGGGGGGGGGAGGTAGGTAGACGTAGGTCAAGCATCCAAGCCGATGATGGTCCAGCGTGTATCACGGCGCGTCGTGAGCGGGACCTCACATGGCCCGGCCCTTGAGCTCGAGTGAGAAGAAGAAGACGACGAGTCCCACCGGGCGTTACGCTGAGGCTGGAGGTTTTCCACCTACAGACAACCATCACGAAAAAAAATGCAGGGAACGTCAAAACACTTTCTCGTCCCTAAAGCAAACACACCTGGAACAGGGTTCGGGGGTGGGCGGTGGGGACCGAAGAACATACCCAATAGCGCGACCCCTCCTTGAAGAACCCATCCGGAAGCCGCGAGAGGTCTTGGACAGATAGCTGGCCCAGGAGAGACGGCCTGGATGGGCTCCTCTGTTTGAAAGACTGGAAGTCGCGGAAATGGACCACCTGCACGTTTCGCGTCCTTCTGAGCGGAACTCGGTCCTTCAAAAAAAAAAAGTTTGGTCCCCAAACCAACATCAATCCTTCGTTATTTCCAAAAAAAAAAAAAAAAAAAAAAACTCGTGAATAAGAGGGCACCTACATTTAACTTTCTTTGGAGCTCCTCAGACCCCGTGCTGCGGAACGACTCATATCGACGTTGGACGGCATGGCGAAGCTGGATCATGTTCTCCACCGGCAGCGATTGGAGCTCTTTAGGCAGCACCTCGCCCTCGATTAAATTATCGCACATATCGTCTGCTGCAGTCATAATCATAACACAGAGGCGCGGCATAAGTATCCACTCGACTGTCACATTTTTTTTCATTTGTGGTACAAGGCAACACAAACCATCGAATCCAGGATCTTCTCCATCATCTTCCATCTTCTTGTCGGCAGAGAGCCGACGGATTTCGTCGTGTTTTGGGCCATAGATACTGGCGACGAGATGAGCGACTTCCTTGATCCTCTCGAGCTCTTTCTCCTGCTCGAGCGCGATCTTAGCGGCTTCTCTTTCCCGCTCTTTCTACACGAACGCAGGTGTGCACAAAGGAAATTTCCAAAGAGAAGGGATGAATGGTAAGTGATCGACACGGGGAAAAGGAGGTAGATGACCGACTAACCTCCCACGCAACCTGAAGCTTCTTCTCTTGCGCGAGTTCCCAGCGGCCCATCCGACCATCTTGGTCGACGAACGTCGGCGGATAAACTTTGACGATGAGGATATCCATCAGCGGGATTTTGCCGCCGTCGGGAGTGAGACTGGAGAGATTGGCGACCCAGGGCCGAGGGCGCAGGCCGAGAGACTCGGCCCATCGGGCCCGGGAGGTCGCATTGCCCTGGAGATACAACCGCATCTCCTCCTCTACTCCTTCTTCACACGGGCCTCGTTCCTTAGCAGCAGGCTTCTTCCTTTTTTCCATCTGCTGCGACTTGGAATGATCGGTTATCGGCGCTTTGGTCAAAGCCCTGCTGATCGCAAGTTTGAACCCCACCCGGAGAGTCCCATGCTTCAAGACTCGGACCAGGACTGGGTCTAGGTGCGCTTTGATTTTGTACCATCCATCACTCAGCTCAAGCACTTCTGTCGATGGCGGTGAGATTCGTTTGAGCGCTGAACGATGACCATACACAAACTCTCGCTCATAACTAAATCTTCAAAAAATTAAGCCTGAAGATTCTTGGATGTGCAAGAATAGTGGCCTTGTGGATCATGGTAAATCCTTGCATAAAGAGTCGAGGAAAAAACATTTTTCTTTATTTTGAAAAATTTTGAAGGATTCCAAACTCTCGACAAACAATCGGGTTGCCATCTGACCATGCCCGCCAACTTCCAGATGATCAAGCCCCAGTGATTAGCGACCCATTTCGGCGTACTACGGCCGATCAAGCAGCCAGCCTGGAGGAGTTCTCCCAGTGCTTGGATGGCCCCAAAAGGCTCAGTTAGTGCATTGAAATTCCAAATAGCCGCCGACTTGGCAGTCATGTAGACCACCGACTCTGGCCTGCGTTAAAGGCCGCCATGATTATTAAGAATGACTGAGAAGAAAAAAAAGATAATCCGAGAGTCCAATCGATGAATGAAAATAGCCCATGCATGTGTTACTCACACTGCAAGAGAAAGTAAATGACGAGCGGAATAGCCTTTGGGAGAAGCTAGCCATTTTGCCATGGGAATCCTTTTCGAGTTCTTTGAAAGATCGAAGACGCTTTGAGGCCTGCCGGATGATCCTTGTCTACCGAGTGAGGTGGGAGGATCCATGTACAACACCGAGCGCCGAGATGGATCTAATGAGGGCGTTTCTACTTCTTGGCGAGGATGAGGAGATTCGCGAGCAGGTGTAAAAAGAGGATTGAACTGGACAGACGTGGAATGGTGGACATCAAATTTCTTTTTGAAAGGGGTAATAAATGATCGAGATTCAGCGCCTTTTCCGTCATGGGAAACACGCCTGCAAGATGACTGTGGCGTCAGACCAATGTGTATTCGATTCGAGATCCTTCTGACCGGAGCCGTGGTAGTATGAGGGGCAGAGGGCAGCGAAATGAGCTGGTGTGGGGAATTTTGAGGGTGGGGTCGCGGCATGCCATTGGAGAGAGTTCTGATGGGCGTCGACATTAAAGAGGCAGCGGTAGTGGGCTGTGAAGGAATCCTTGGAACAATTGCACCAAGTGGCCCATGTAGTTTTGTTGAGAGTGTGTTATTAGGCTGATGAGTCACTGAACCTGCGAGATCAGTCGTCGTAGCCATCTTATGATTGATGTGTGAAGAGGGCCGCAGATTCGATACGTCTGTAAGAGGGGAGCAGGAGTCATTTGTTGAACGTGCTTGCAACGCTGACGACTTTGAAGGGTTGTCTAAAAGGGCTCTCGCGCGCTCCACAGCGCTGACAGGAATATTTATTGGGGCGCCGGAGCCCGTACTGAATAGGCCAATACTCGATGGTTTGAACACGTCAAACTTATTGATCGGGGGATCCATTGAAGAGCGGTCTGCCGAGGGATGCTCTTGGTGTTGGGAACTAGGTGTTGGGGCGAGAGAGCCGCTGCCATCCTCCTGAGAATTATACGCGCTCGTTTTAATGGGAGAAGCGTTTGGTGAGAAGGGTAGCTGTGAAGATTTCTGGATCTTGGCTGAAAATTTTCAAGACACAAAACATAACGTGAAATGAGGGTTAGACTCGGAGATGAATTTCAAGGGGAAACGCACCTCTGTGTGAAGGACTGGGTGAGTCGGGCTCTTTGTCGTGTGGCTTGGGGAAAGGGGATAAATTAGTATTGTTACAGATATCCAGAGCTTTCCTCATGGACTCCCTGGAAGGCGCTGCAACCGAGTTCCCTCGGGCTGTCTGGAAGCCAAAAACTGGACTAGCAGGATTCCCATCAGACGGGAGGGCTTTCTGATAATCACAAAAAGAAGGACGAGCTGTTAGAGCGCGATCTCTGAGGAAGAGGCAAGGAAAAATTAGATGCTAGAAAATTACCTCCTCAGCAGAAATATCCATCGGGAACGGCAGTCCAGCCCCAGTCTGGAATAGTGAGGATATCGCACGACGAGGTTTTGATAGGGAAGGCTCATGAAGACGTGTCTCGGAAGTCTCAGAAGAATTGTGAGTGGGAAGATTGGCAGTATTGGGTGCGATCGAAGCCGGAGTTAAAGGGGCTGCAGACGGTTGTCTAGAAGGAGAGATGTTGGGTTGGAAGGATGGGGAGGTGGTCGGCTTCTGAATTTCCAATGGAAAGGGTTGGCCAGCACCAGTTGAAAATAGAGAGGAGACGTTTCTCTTGAGCCTGCCAGAGATTGGAGATGGGTCAGGATTTGATTGGAGATCAGGGCTTGAGCTCGGGCCGTTTGGATTGTTCTTCTGGACCGAGGTTGGCTGGTGATCTGGCAATAATACGACCTTGTCGCTCTCGGGCTTACCCACGTGTTCATTCGATGCACTAGGAATTTCAGACGGGGGTTTGGCTTGGTCGAGTATTATTTTTGAGGCGCTGAGTTGACTAGTGTCACCATTCGACGTTTCGAGTTCCTCAAGGGCGTCGAGCTCCTCTTGATCGCAATCGCTCCAGATGTCGTACTGGCTGATCTCTAGGTCATTTTCTGATGCATCGACCGTCAACACCGTCAACTGTTGTTCTTGGGATGGCGTTTCGGCCCATGGCGTCAAGCTTTGTTCTTGATCTGTTTGACTGTGACTTTTGGAGGGCTGAGATATTGCATCCGAAGGAGGATCCTGAGTATTTCTCGGCTGCATGGGATCTGAAGTTCCGCCGGCTCGGTCTTGAAGAATCGGACTTCCGTTCGCTTTGCACGATAAGCCTGAGGTTTGCGAGGGGCTGGAGACTGCGCAAGATGGGTGGTCAGTAGATCAGCGGATTGCTGTTGATAAGTCCAACGAGAAAGCACACCCTCTGTGACTGGACATGTCTGCTGGGAATGTGATTGGCCGTCCTGCTGAGGCTGTTGTGCACGATTCGATGGATCAGTTTCGGAAGAGAACCTGGTGCGCTTTGATGGTCTGATCTCGGCTGGGTTGATGGTGGTTGACATTGGTTGTTGCTGTCAGCTGGAAGTGGTCAACAAGCTGTTGACCATTCTGAGCACGACGCATACATCCAGGTGAAACCTCACTCCGCAAAGTTAAGATTCAGCGCGCAAGCGGAGTTAAAAACCATCGAATTCAAAAAAAAAAAAGGATACCACTAGTACAACACTGGATGGTCAATGAGATAGAGAAAGAAAATACACATAACACAATCTGTCCGTGGTGGTCTATAGCCTTACATTTTACAAACCAATATTTTTTTTAAAAAAAAAGAGAACGTTCACAGAGATGAAGAAAATCGAGAGAACTGAGAGAGAGGGAAAACAGGTTGATTGGAAAGGTTCTCGCGACCGATCGAGAAATACATGATCCACGTTAAATAATTATTCAAAATAAAAAAAAGGATTGAGATCCATCTCATTTTGGGCAACTGCTGAATGGCCACTAAGGGTTATGGAAGAATTTAGGCAAAACAGGGGGGTTTTCATCCGGGTGGATATGTGTGCACGGAGGATCCATCAGAACTCTCCATAGAAAGGCTTCCGAAGCTTGTACTGTTGAGGGGAGGGGACGGAGAAAGAAGATTGAGTGGGAGGAAGCTAGGCCAGAAGCTGGAGGCAGGGCAAGATAGGATGAACGGACCTTGTAGGGGATGTTCTTACGGAGGCGGTCGGCCTGGTCAACGGGTTTTTTGAATCCAGCCCAGGAGCCGCGCCGTTGAGCCTCGTCGTGGATGGACGAGTACTTAGCTGCCTGGGCACGGACGGCGTCCAGCCGACGTTCGCGCTCCTGCTCCAGGGCCGCATGCTGTTCCCGCTGCCGACGGTACTGCACCGTGTTCACATCCGCCGGTAAGCCTTGCGCCACTCGCGCTAACTCGTCCTCCTTCACTTCTATCTCTTCGTGGTGTGAGAAATGCGCTATGTCTTCCGGATGCACATACGCTTCCTCCTTCTGCGATTCCGGGGTGTTGTGAAACATCTCTTCGTGACTGAATTTTCAAGCCAAAAACAAAAAATAAAAATGGAAATTTTGGCCAATGTTTTGACAAGAAGAAAAGAATGAAGGAGAAAAAACTGACTGGAGAAAGTATTCGCCCTCTTCGTCATAATGATGACCTAGTCCAGAGATGTCATCGAATTTGGGCAAGCCATGTTGGCTGACCGCGGTGACGAACTCGGTCTTAGTGATGAGGCCATCCTTATTGAGATCGAGTTTATCCATCACCTCATCCAGGATGCGGGAGGCGATCGAGTTATGATGGTCGACCGAGTCGGATTGGTCGATTGCCGTCTCGTGATCGACGCCATAGAGCTTAAGGATCTCAGAGGCCTCCAAGATGTTATCCGAGTTAAGATCGTGCAGATGGAAGGCCGACGCCAAGTCGAAGCCCTGAGAAGCGTGTCAAACAACGCGAATCATTAACACGAGCAGGCTAAAAGAAAAACACAACGGAAAAGGGACTGGATTGCAAGAGAGGATGTGACGGGGCAAACCTGAATATGATGCTCCTTGTCCATATGGTCTGTCAGAAAATCCGACGATGGTTCGGCTGGAGTGTCTTTGTGAGCGGAATGGCCATCGATGAGGAGGGAGAAGGAGGAAATGAGGAGGAAGACGGAAGTGGAGAAGAGGCTGGATGGGTTCATTTTGGTTTTCCTGGTCGGAAGTTCTTCCGATTTGGGCCACACAAACTCACATTTTGCTTTCAGCCACCAAAGAACCTCACTTCAAATGAATGTACACCACGGGCAGCTATAGAAAGCTAGGATACATCAATCCTGCAACAAGAACATGTTTTGAGGGATCATTACAGAAACTTCATCCAAGGTATTCCTTTCTCAACGCAACATCCGTACAAACTTAGAGGATGCAAAGCCCAGGAAAAAAATATTTGTGACAAAGGAGTCCCTTGACTAGATGGCCATGAAAGAAAAAGTCCTGATTTACATACTTCTCTGGAAAGATAAGAATCACTTCTTCATCCAAGAAACAATCATCAATCCAAAAGTTGTTGGGGGAATGGCACATCCTTGTAATTGGAATGATTTCTTCACCAAAATGAGATTTTAGTCTGCATGTGCTTCTCATTGATTTGCACTTGTTCATTTTCTATACCATTAGTCCGGTTTACATAGGGCCTTCATCAGCAAGGTCCAACTGGGAGACCTTGCTGATGGTTAACTTGAGAAGTGCTAACTTTATCCAATAGGAACCGGGCTACTACAATCAATTTCTGAATATTTGTTTCTTGGTAGTTTCAACTTTGTTTGTTTATCCTGATCTTTTCAAGTTTTCTTATCATTTTCCTGTATACTTCATTTAGGTGTTGAAAAAGTGAAGAAGAATGAAAAAAAGCATTATTTATGCCAAATTGTTCCTCCTCAATAGCCAATTCCAGAGATACAGGGCATCTAAACACAAACTTCCCTTGTCTGTTTACAATAATATCAAAAAATATAAAATAATCACAAATTTGCTGATTATTTTGAACTACAAAATCCAAAAACAAGAAAATTCAATGTACATAGATGAGTTCAAATCAGGATCTGGACTCATTTCTTTCCATACAACTATGTCTGCAAAATGACATAGCTCACATAGTTTTTCTGGTGGAAGTATGAAACAATGGAATGCAACATACATTTCAGACAAGTGAGTCAAATAGAACAGATCCCTCAACATAGTTCACCCAATCCCCTGACCTCATAGGGGTGGGGCCACACTTGGGGGAGACTTCTCCATACTTGCCATAAATGTATGGGAAGTATGGATCTTTGCAATTATAGAAGTATGGGAAAGAAATGAGTCCATCTAGGGATGTCAGTATGTTATGTGTGGTGCATTGCCAAAAAACATCAGCAAATTAGCAGACAATTGGCACCATGTTGGTGAATCTGATCAGATGATCAGTTTTTAAACCTTATAGGAAACTTAGAAAACCACAATCCATGATTCTGAAAATGGCAATATGGCTAGAAACCTTCACCACTGAAAGCTATTCAATAATATATACTGGAATGATGGTACCTTTGTGCATGAGGAAGTTTGAACTCTGGAGAAGACAA
Organism: Puccinia novopanici; assembly: GCA_004348175.1. Lineage (NCBI taxonomy): Eukaryota > Fungi > Basidiomycota > Pucciniomycetes > Pucciniales > Pucciniaceae > Puccinia > Puccinia novopanici. Next base: position 13,536 of record SMGU01002646.1, on the reverse strand, counting down.
AACTGGATCCTAGATGATACCAAAAATACTTAAACCAAGAAATCTTAGCATCCTGCTATTCCAGTCCATCACAGACATCCATCAAACACAGAAACTCAGCAAAAATTCCCAAAATTGGCTTCCAGTAGCTCCAAATGATTTCACCAGGATCCTTTGTTTTTATGTGAAATTCTTTGTGTTGATTCATATCAAGATTTAAAGTAATAATCAATCAGATTAAGAAATCATGTCCAAAAAACCACTATCCTCCGCCTACACTGCATGACCAACTGGCTCAACTGCCAGCAGTTGACTTGTGGAATACACCAATGTGACTCATGATTTATTGCAGAGGGTTTTCTTATTTTTGTTTTGGAAACTTTCAAGAATCATATAGCTGCATCAAATTCTGCATCTCACCAGAACCTCAGTCTTTCTGCTACCCTCCCTCATACCAACATTTATCAAGACAGGCTCCCAAAAGAACCGTTGTGAGTGATGGGATGTTTAATAAGCTGCTACTTCTTTCCTCATCAAAAATCCTGCCAGTCTCTCGGAAATGAATCCAGCACCAAGGCACACAGAAGCCAAGAAAGAATTCAAACCCAATTGATTGGATCCACAACTATTCTTGGATGAATTGTGAGCCTCCAACTTTTCTGCATGAGCTTCAAGCTGTGAAGGATATTGCTTCGTCGTGTACAGCGTACCCAGGTAAGGTTGCGACTTTTGCACCTTAAAAAAAAAATTGCCGTGCAAAAAAAAAAAGCCGGCCGCTGGAAAAAACCTTATTTCGGCAAAATACCGTGCGAAAACTCAATCCTTCCCTACTCCAACCTCCGGCAGACCACATCTGTAGATGGTCTACACAATCACATTGAATCCAATGCACCATGCTCCACATCTCATCGATACGGCTGCGATAGGATTATTTTCAAGGAATCCAAGTTACAACCAGGTAAGTTCATTCTGATTCTCTTCAATTTTCAATTGGTATCCATCAAAATATAATAACAAAGGGAAAAATTCTACACAGGTTTTACCAGCGTTGTTCAAAAACTGAGTAGACTTTCAAAGGCATCAGGGGCATTTGGAATGAGCTTCAAGGTATGATTGACCGCTCTGTTGTCCATTCTCCCTGTCTATAAATAGAGTGATATCCCTTGCTGATTTTGAGGCTGCATCCGCACTTGAACATGCGGCTTAACTTGCAGGACATCCTGCTCCATCGCAGCCCCTCCCCAACACCTGGTACTATGGATGATTGGATCCAGGACCCAAACGATCAGAGTTACATATCTCGCCTCCGCAACCCCTTTATAGAAACCCCATCTGATCAAGCCAGATCTGTCCTCTCGGTCGGTTCTTCAGCTCAACAACCTCATGAAAATAGTCAACAATCAGTCAATTCTTCAGCTCAGCAATCTAGCGAAAATAATCAACAATATGAAACAGTCCATGGACCGTATGTCCAAGCAGCAAGTATATTCGATGGCACTGCCCACATCCGAGCGCGTCTCAACCAACAAAACATCAATAACATAGATTCTCTTGCACCCCCTGCCTATCAGTCCTCCATGCCAACCAATTCTGATGAAGAATATGAAGAAGCAACCAAACTTCCCATCAATATCGAGTTTCTGCTCTATGTCCCACTTCCCCCTGCAGCCCCTAGCAACCCCCAAAAAAGAAGAAACATTGCTTCCAATGTCCCCCGCTATGAAAAAATCACCTCCGATGAACCTATCACCATTAAATGGGACCCAACAAACAAAAATCTCCAGAGCTTTATGGACACTGTCATCAAAGCAATTGGTGACCGCGAGGATGATGCTGTTGCCTTCTTTGCACAGGATCAGAATTCCACTGGAAACCTTGTCTGGTACGTATCAATTCCGTTTGGTGGTCCATTTGCTGCAAATCACAAGCGTCGTCTGGAAGACAACGAAGGTTTCTCAGAATTCCTCAAAGCAGCAAGTGATGTGCCAGACTCATGAAAGATCCTCTGTCGCTTGGTACAGAAGGATCCTAAGCTCCTTGCACAAGTTCGTTTATTTTCCTCACATCTCTACAACACAACATTTTCCCCCTTACTGATTTGATTCTTAATTCTACAGAAAGCTTCAGCTTACAAGCACCTCAAACGAGCTCATGCAAGTACAACTGAGCCCGAGGTTGAACCATTTGCACCTTCAAACACCGAATTGACTTCGGCGGAGGTGTCACGGCTCACTCGCGATATCCTCACAGCTCATGACCCTTGTGAGAAGCTCTCTGGTAGTCCAGAGAAGCCTGTCTTCATCAACCCCGAAAATGCAAATGAATTTTTTGTCATCACCTTTGCACGAGCAGATGCTTGGGCAAGAGCTATTGTAAGTCAATACATGAATGGGTCCTTTTGAGTTTGATCTGTGGAACTAATGCTTATCTTTAACAGCGTGCAAACCCTCAAGAGGTTTCGATCCTTGCGCCACCCAGATCACCGTTATTCCGATTTCAGACCGCGACATCAAACACTTTCAGATTGGCCACTCCAACCATCCCATCTGCAGCACCAGCATCCATACCTCATGCAACACCACCCCGCTTTTCCAGGTCACCTGTTCTCCTCACCATGGGGTTGGCCGTACGGATTTAACCACCCAGGCTTTCCGTATGGAAACCCTCCACCTCCACATGGACACCCATCGTATCAAGCATCCCAAGCTGCATCAGGTTCGAACTCCAACAACCCACCTCAAGAAGTGGCTCCTCCCTCTAGCTCACCTGCCCCTTCCGATGGGACTGGTACTCTTGACGCTTTCATCCGCTTTGCACGAGTAGATGTTGACTCAGTTCCCCTGAATGAGGGTCTTGCTAGGCTTGGAATAACTCATTGGTCAATGTTTGAGCTGACCACTCTTCAGGAGCTTGTCGAAGCTGGAGTCCCAACATTGCCAGCCCAAGCTTTACTCCGAGCGGTCCGGAGATACTCAAAACTTCGAAAATCTGAAGCACACACTAACAATACACCTTAAGTCTATCCCGATCTGAATCAGATCACACATTTCCCTCTCTATCTCAATCTCACACTCACTTTTGATTCCACTTCACACTCACGTTTGATTCCTCCTCACACTCTCTTTTGATTCCAATATGACCAGTCTTTAAAGTTGTCATGATGCTATGTGTTATGTCTGAGTCTCTCTTGTTTCCTATGTGCAATCGATGGATGATGCTATCTCTTATGTCTGAGTCTTGCTTGTTTCCTATGTGCAATCGATGGATGTGTGCAATCAATGTCTAAATGGCCACTATGAAGTGCAGTTCTAGTCTGAGTACAAGATTTCCTTGCGACTTAAGTGTTGCAACATCAAGACAATGAGGAGATAACTATCCCAAGTAATTCAAAGCGCTCAATTGCCTAAGGCATAGTATGTATTGATAGATAAGCAGAGAAATGATGACATTTCAAAGAAAAAAAATGAGAAATTGACAACTACAAATATTTTGATCAATAGGAACAACCCTGTGTCAGTCAATGTAGCCACATCCTCGAAAAGCGACTTCATCAAGTCTGATGTGAAGACCAGTCCAGCATATATCTGAATCTGCTCTGCATCATCGGCTCCTCCTGTCAAATCTGCATATTGCCTCAATCTAGCTTTTAGAACCGAGAAACCCTTTTCGATGGGATTGAGATCAGGCGAGTATGCAGGTAGGTATATTAATCGACAGCCTCATTGTTCAACAAGCTCCGCAATCCGTCCATCATGATGGAATGAGACATTATCCATAACCAAAACGCTCTGCGGGCCTGGAAACGGATTCATCATAGGGAGCTGAACAAATGATTAGGTTAGATCAACAGTGTTTAAGATGATGGTATGATTTACTTACCAGTATGTTCTCAAGATAATATTCAAAGTGTGATCGATTGACATTCTCATCCACAATTGTGCAAGCAACAAGGCCAGACATTGCAACAGCTGGGATTAAGTTAAAGCGGTGGGTGGCCCGTGCAAGTGATACTCGATTGGTACGTTCACCACGTGGGGCCCATCCTCGGTTGCGAACTACACCATCTCTACAGATGCCACATTCATCTTGAGAAGAGATGTTGACATGCAAAAGAGCGATGATATCAATTTGAGTTGGCAAAAATTGAAAAAAAGACACATACCAGTGAACACAAGCCATTCTGGGTTGATGTGAGCCATCAGCGAAAATGTAATCTGCACGCTTGTTGGTGTCTTGATTTGGATTGACCCGGCGTAGTGCCTTTTGAGTCAAATTGAGCCGCTGATGGAGTTCGTTTGAGATAGTCTGCAAAGAAATTGATGATCCACTTATTTCTAGCAATGATTGCTGGATTTCGGCCAGGTAGAGGGTTGGGTCGTCTGTCACAAGTTCGGCCAAGAAATCCTGCTCCTCAACACTCAACAAAAATGGCCTCCCTCGTACAGCATAGGTTGCCGGGTCGCAGACAACGGAGCGGGTTTTCTCGTACAAGCGACACCAACGGCGAAGTGAATCCGAACTGATCGAGGCACCATGGCGAAGGTTTATCTCATCCAATGATAATCCTTCAAGGTATAGTTTGACGCCCGTAAACTTGAACGATGCTTTGTACTTGCGATACATGCTGCTCGTTCAAGCAAAATTTATCAGCTCGGTAATGTATGCGTACAAATGTAAACCAAAGAAGCATTGAGTTGACTAACTTACTTCACTATGTGGTGATTTCGCGGTCGGGGTGGTGCTGCTGAAGTTGTGGTACGTACGTTGGAGTGGTGTGGATTGGTCTGCCGGGGCCTGGAGGCGGGAGTAGGGCAGGATCGAGTTTTCGCACGGTATTTTGCCGAAATAAGGTTTTTTCAGCGGCCGGCTTTTTTTTTTTGCGCGGCAATTTTTTTTTTTAAGGTGCAAAAGTTGCAACCTTACCTGGGTACGCTGTATCTGGATTAAGCTGAACAGGTTATGAGCCTGAGCTGTCACCAGTGGCCTGTTCTAGCTATTCTCTCCCTCCACAAGCTCCCAGTTGATATTTTCTATGATATCTACTTTCCTCATCATACCTTATCTCAGAATGTCCAGCACATTCTCCTGTCTTCACATGACCTTGGTCCTCACAAGACCTTGCTTGGAAGCATCAATCTCATTTGATTTTATGCCTTTCTTTGGTATCCTGTCCTCACTGGACCTTGCTTTGGAACCTCAGTGTTACTCACTGCTATCAAATTGTCTTCATACAAAATCCTTTGATGACACAGCAAAATTCCACTCCAACTGTGCAACATTGATCCACTTCACCACAGCTTGATAATGGTTGGCCTGAATCTTCATCCAATCCAGCCACCAAACTGTTAAATCAATCCTGGGCATCCTCAGCCATCACTTTTTATCAATTGGAGGCCCAGTTCTCATCTGAAATTCTGATCAGCTGCCATCAACATTTACTCTAGCATTCCTCTCCGCTCCACCTGAGGATTCACTGAAATTTGCTTGGCCAGAATCTTCATCTAACTCCAATCACCAAATTTTTTAACTCACTCCTCTCAACTGCTCCATTCAACCCTTGTCACTCTCAGCTTTCCCTCTTATCTAGCACAACGTTTCAACAACTTGACCAACTTTGATCCAGCGGCCAATTCCTTGTCTCTCGCTGCTTTGCTGGTACTCAAGTGGATCAACTTTCCATTTCTGTTTTCTATTTCTTCATTATCATCTGTTCAGACACTTTTGTTCTTTTTTTGCTTTTGGGGTTGGTGAGGAGTGTTGTGACAGATTTCTTACTTGTATTTTCTACAGGACCCCCCGCGCGGTGTCTGTCCTGGAGTGTCACAGGATATTCCACCTGCAACACCATCGGCACTGGTTTCTGGCGCGGGTGCCGGCAGACCATCCCGAGGAACTTCACGCCCTAGAAATGTATTCTCCTGCGACAAGGGTACGCCGAATCCACCCCTCCTTAAGACAGAGCACAGAAGACTCACAACGGGTTATCTTTTTCAGACCGGGTCGGATTCGTGCGACTATGGAGACAGGTCGATGCTAAGGACCAGATCCTCGTCGGCTGGCCACACGAATAGCCCACAACTTGATGGGCAAACACAAGCCCATCTTCGACCCCCGAAGTAACTCCTGACCCTGCAGACTACAACAGCCTTTTTTTTCTATCAATTGCACGGCTGACAATCTTCACCCCGAACTGTCTTTTTTCGGTTAGTTGATGTGGGCGATTATGTCGTGGTTACCAATGCCAGGCACGTCCAAGTTACCGGCAAGAAAGAGGAGCAGAAGATTTACTATTCTCATAGTCAATATCCTGGCGCATTGAAAGCAACCCCTTACAAGCAACTGATGGCCAAAACCCTACAATGGTCAGTGTGGATCCATACTCCTTCCTTTTGTTACTGAAGCTGACTGATGGGTGGATGTTGACCATGCAAGATCCTGAGGAAGGCAGTCAGTGGAATGCTGCCAAGAACAAGCTCCGCGATCGGCGGTTAGAGAGACTGCATATCTTCCCCGACGACCAACATCCCTACCATGCTAACCTCTACAAGGATTACACTCGCATACCATTCCTCAAGACAGCCAGAACACCACCACCTGATCAATCATCTCAAGCTACTCAGTCATAGCACCATCTTGCTCCTGTGTTTGTGCATAGTCTTCCCACTTGCCCTCATCAATGAATATATCTCTTTCCAACGCGTTGATTGCCCAAAAACCCATTCACTGGTCGCTTTGTGGCAGCCCATGATTAGGGGAGAAGGCTGTGCTTCTCAGTTTTAGGTCAGCGCGCGAATGCAGCCCACATCACTGGACTTATAAATTCCTGTTCTGATTATTTACTTTTTAAGAAAAGCACGAATTTTGCGGGATGTCGGTCATCTCCAATTATGAAACTTGATGACGCAAATTCGGTCTTTCCAGGGATCTTTGTTGATCTGGAACCTTGGGTGCCAAATATGACACTGAGAGCCAGCTGGAAAGGCATTTCGATAGTCGTTCGAATTCAGCGGAGAGTCTGAGTACTGCACGATGCTGCACATCTGTTTCATTGCTTCGCACATCTCTTAAGTGAAGTGAAAAGAACCCATCGGTTTTAAGGAGTGTTTATCATGCAGCTTCGATGGGTGGCGGAACTTCCTTCCTCTTGCAACGTGCTTGTTCCCCGCTGTGTTCTGTGCCGAGAGCTGCCGTTAATGGTGAAGTTTGATGAGGATTTGCCGGTGAAGACAGGTAAGAGAAGAATATCAAAAAAGGGCTCACGGGAGTAAATCTTTTTTTTTTTTTTTTAATCACGTTCGAGGACGTTGCGTATGAGACGATAGCCGCGATTGTCGCCCAGCAATTTACGACTACTCTGCTTGCCGAGTCTAGCCTCGTCCTCGGAGACGTTTTCGACTTTGAGGAGTTCTTTGACGCTGAGGATGAGGCCGGCGGCGTCGGGAGAGTGGCGATGGTAGGAGACGTCCATGCGTCTCCGCAGGCCCAGCGAGGCGAGCGAGTCGTGTCTACGCTTCGGCAGCCCTATCGGCGACCGGTACAGCGTCACACGGTAATATTGCGTCCGAGGCTTTCCCCTTTCCGCTCTGTCCGCCGCCCCTGCTTCTCCGTCGTGCGTCCTCCTCGCCTCCGTTGAGTATTCACAACATCGTGCCGCTCTGAATGTCCGTGGTCCTCTCAGGCCGATTCGTGCCAGCGCAGAAACATTGGTTCTTCTTGGTTTCGTGCTGAAGCGGTGCGACCTGCAGTCCAGGTTTGTCGGTTTTGGACTTGGGCAGAAACTCTCCGCATGGACAAGTCTTACACATGCCACCCACAGCTTCACTTCAAATTCTAGTCCATGCTCTAGAAGTTCTCAATGGGTCATGGAAGAAATTGTGTTGATTTTGTATGAGCTTCTTGGTAACCTCATCATCATTAGTGGCTCTTCTTAGTATTGGTAATGTAATGATTTGAGATCTTCACTTTATTGCAAGAACCCCACTGCAGCTAATAGTAGTAAGAAAAATCTGAAATAAAGAGAAGTAAATGAAAGAATAAAATATGAAATCTTTTAAAAAAATATGTGAGATAAAAAATACCTTCTTGTGATTGGTCCTGAAAACAACTCCAGGAAATAGATCCAAGAACAAGTCAAGAAATGGGAACAGAAAAAATAAATATTTGCATCTGCTTATAGGTTATCAACACTCACAGCACAACTATTTCTTGTTAATCACCTGGTTAGTAGCATTGAGGCTGACACTCAGACCCCCTATTTTTGTATATATAAGAAGGCTCTCCTCCAGCTAGTGTTTTCCCTTTCTCATCAGTTCCCACATCAGAATCTAAACAGTCACTCATCACTCAACACTCAAACTCATACCTCTCTATAAAAATAACCTTCATCAGCATCATCATCATCAGATAAGTAATTTCTGTCAGATATATCATCAACAACTCACTCACCTCACTCATCACCTTTAACAACACTAGTATCTTGATACACCCCATATAACTTTATTAAACCTTCTAATCTGATATTGGTGGGCTTTTTTAGTGTCTGAGATTGGAGAAACGGACTCTACAGCTCAATTTTACCCTATGGTCACCTGGACAGCAACCTCTCAAACCCCTTGGATCAGAAGTTACACACCCTCCTTGGCCACCTTCACTACATATCACCAATCCACCACTATCATTTACATATCACACTCTTAAAACAACCAACACAACAACATACTATATACACCATACACATACAACAACATTTACATACAACAACCACCCACTACACACAATTAAATTGTCATGTAGACATACATACAGGTCTCATGCAGTGTCATCAACACTGGGCCTGCTATGCAAACAGTAACTTTAACGCAGTGTAGCATAGCATAAACCATCAAAAGCTGACCAGTTTTGTCATAGCCATTAGCAGTTTTGCGCAAAGGCCTCATTACGCTACACTACGCTGTTTGTAGTGGAAATAGCGGCTACAAAAGCTCTAGCAGCCCTGTAGTGCTGCTAATGCTACAGCATTGGTGGAGGAAAAAAAACGGCTACACTAAGCTATTTTGGCCCTGTAGTGTAGTGGCCCACCGCTGGTGTCATGCAGTCTCATGCAGGTCACATGCAGTCTCATGCAGATCCCATGCAGGCTTTCATGCAGACACATGTACCCTCTACCCCTATCTGTTGATTTGCTGAGCATCATTCATTTGATACAGGGTATGAGCTATTTTTCCCCTTTTTCCTCATTTTACATCCCTTTCAACTGAAAAAAAACTTGATCAACTGCCTGCAGTTGACATGCAGCATGCTCCAGCCAAGCAACCATCCAAGCAAAACTCCACCTGTTTGCATATGTAGATTTTTTGGCACAGTCACTGTGCACTGTGCACAGTTACTGTGCATCCATGCTTGGTTGAATCAATATTGGAGAAAGGTTGGAGTAACACCACAAGCTTCCTTTGACTTTCTTCATGTCAACTGCAGGCAGTTGAGCAAGTTTTTTGTGCAGTGTTCTTTGACAGGATGTGAATGCACATGACCTGAAGACTTTTTTCACCCCATTTTTAGGTTTTTCCATTGTGTCCATGGCATTTTCAGGCCAGAAACAATCCCTCAGTGTCAGCCTCTACACTACTAACCTAGTGTTATAAGGACACTGGTCGTGCTCTGAGTGTTGATAAAGATGGTTTGGAATGGTAATTGTAAGGTATTCCAGTAAGAATAATGGGCAATGGTAATTGCTTCAAGTATTTAAATCTTGTAAAGCTCTTCTCAACCTTTTACAGGGAGGGAAATCCAGTGATTACTACTTGGATTCTTCCTGCTGAGACAGACAGGGAATAAGTAAGTGATAATACTTACTTGGTTTGTGGAGTCCCACAAGGAGGTCTAACAACTTGGGAATCTGGTTTCCAGTTGAGCCTCAAGACTTGTAGCAGTCACTACAGAAGGATTCAGAACAGACAATTGGCAGTGTGGATGATGATGGATTCAAAGTCCAATGGCAAGAACACTATACAAAGCTGTGGGGATAATTGATGGACAATCCAGTGGAGTGTTTACAACAATATCTGGGCTGAATGCGCTTTCTGGGGGACCTGATTGACTGGGGGAAAGTCCCAGAGGAAGCAGGGGCTTAAATATTCTCACAGGTGCCTCTGAAGCGCTCATGGATGCCTATAGAGGGCTCTGAGGTGCACTGAGACCAGAGTTCTCAAGGTATGATGCAATAATGCAGTGCAATGGCGCCATCAGGCAGTGCTATGGTGCAATCAGGCAGTGCTATGATGCAATCAGGCAATGCTATGATGCAATTAGGCATTGCTACAATGCAATCAGGCAGTGATATGATGTCATAGAACAGTTTGGAAGCGCCTAGAATAAATAAATGAGGTCATAGAGCACTGCTATGGCGTAATCAGGCTATGCTATGATGCCATAAAGCAGTGCTATGAGGTCATTAAATTAAAAGTTTATATTTTTCTATAATGAGATAATAATTAGATTTAATTTATGATTCACTTCCTGGGACCTTATTATGATTTAATTCATTATTAAATCCTTCCTTGCAGCGCTTTCAGGTAGCTATACATACTATAATAATCTCAGGTAATGTTATACTTTCATTGTAAAGTATAACAACTCTAAAATAGATAACTGCATATTTTGGGCGTATCAAGTATGTGTTATTTTATTCTAGTTTATATTTATGGCATAAATATAATACTTAGGATAAAAATAAATAAAGGGACAAAATACAATAAATCATAACAACCTGGCAAAACCAGACAAAACCTTTTAAGGCCAAACAAAACTGGGCAAAACTTAGTTAAGTGTTTCAAGATTATCTTATAATATTCAAATAAGGTTTTTTTAAGGTTATGTTTATGTAAATGATAGGTCAAAGATCATTGTATGATCATTGCAGCATTATTATGACTATATTATTATGATAAATATAGTACATGTTATAATTTTATTATTACAAGATTATAGTACTTTTTTTGGCTTATTAATAATTTATTCTTATAATTATGTAGATAAATTTTATGTAATTGCTTGGATAATATTAGGTATATTATATTATCTCTGCAGTTGACACTCAGTCTAGCATGAATCCTCAATGCTGTGTAGCTAGGCCAGCCAAATCCCTCATATCTTTGATATTACCTTGTAGCTGAATTCCCTCACTCTTGTCTCCATAGGGGGCTCTCCTTCAGTTTTTCCCCCCACTGCAAGAAAACTCACTAAACTGCCTGCAGTTGATTGAGTTTTTCTTGAAGTGCCCCTTCCTCACCATATTTTCCTTTCAGATTTTTACACATAGTCTAGTAATTTTATCCCTATAGCACTACCCTTCTGGTCACTCTATATTATTAGCCCCTCAATTATATATTTTTACAATTATAGACACCTTATATATTACAACCCTTACATCTCAAATAACAGCCTCAGTACCCTTTCATAAGGCCCTTGGTTCAAGTCCTTGTCAAGACCCAGTTCTAACAGGTTCATTTACCATTAGGATATTCCACTTTTAAACTAAACTCCCCTCATCCTATAGCCCCCCAAACCTCTGTTCAGTCTGGTTGTAGCACTTGCTCCCACATCACACATCTCATCCAAATCACACATCTCATTCCACATCACACATCTCATTCCTCATCACTCAACACTCTTCATCAGTACTCATCACCACTCATATCACTCATCATCATCATATTCAACATCACCACTCTCATATATATTTCATATCACTCCATCCACAGCCATCTCAAATCATCTCTATCACAATAAACAAACTACCAAGCATCTTGGTTTCTTGTTTCTGATATCATAGAAGGGCAGAGCGTGCAAATAACCCATCCCTTCTGATTCAGACAAGGGTTTCACAACACCTTTTGAGTCTTACACTGCAGCACTGTGGGATCTCTCATGTACATTGCCATTTGTACCTCCCCCAACATAAGCTTTGAAGTTGTTGTGTTATCACGATTCCTGGGGAAACCCAATCAAAAAACATTGTGATAGTTTCTTACACTTCCTCTGATACCTGAAAGCCACTAGTCAACTCAAAATCCGGTACTCAAGACAATCAAATCCAATCTCAATGCAAAACCAAGCTGAAATTTCCAATATGCGCCAGTGACACAGATAGGGCAGTTAATAAATCCCTCTTTGTTCAACCACTGGTTTTTTATTCAAATATTTGGTGCTCCATAAGCTGGAGCAGCTGCCTGCAGCAACCTGTTGCACTATCATCAACTGAGTTGGAGTACTGCACAATAACAAAGCCGGTGTAAGACTCAAAAGTTGTTGTGAAACCCTTTTGCTGAATTGAGAAGGGGATGGATGAGTTGCAAGCTCTGTCCTTCTATGCTATCAGAAAACAAGACCACCAAGATCGCTTGGCAGTTTAATATTGTGATAGGGATGGTCTGTTTGAGATGCTGTGGACCAAGTGAGATCTTATATATGACAGTGAGTGAAGGTGTATGATGATGATGATGGATGATGATGAGTGTGGTGAGTTTTTGTGAAGAGTGTTAAGTGATGAGGAGTGATGAGTGATGAGGAGTGATGAGTTATGAGGTGTGGGAGCAAGTGCTTCATCCAGGGATTGAACAAGGTCTAATGATGGGGTATATAGAGTGAGAGAAGGGATTAGAGTTTATAGAAGGGTGAATAGCCTAGCTGGTAAGGGCTCAGGCTCTGAGAATAAGTTGGGTGAAGGTAGTGGTTCAAGCCCCAGTGAGGAAAATGTTAAATATAAAGGGTTGATTGAATATAAGGGGTTGATGGTTTATATAGGGTAACTATGATTGTAAATATAATTTGAGGGGTTAATAATATAGAGTGACCAGAACAGATAGTGTTTATGGGGATAAAGTCTAGTAAGGGTATGTGTAGTAGGCTGATACCAAAATCTGGTGAGGAAGGGGAGATGACAAAAACGTTACAGGCTTATATAGACAACAATGAGGGATTTTGGCTGGCCTGGTGCACAGCATTGAGGGAATTTAGCCAGAATGAGGGATTTGTTCTGGCCTGGAAAAGCCATGGAACACACTAGTACGACCAAAACTGAACTAAAATTCACAGCCTGTCTACACAGCCTGTCAAAAAGTGGTGTCAGAAAGGAAAATACACTAAAATAGCTCCAATCAGGGATCAGGTGTTGATGCACAGCCACAAACAACAATGATAAGGAAATCCACTAAATTAGACTGCATGACCTGCATGCTGTGTACATGACCATGTGGTTGAGCATATGGGTTGTTGATGTATGTAGTTGGATGTTGTATGTGATATGTTGTATGTAGTATGTTGTTGTGTTGGTTGTGTAATATCCTGGTTGTCTAAAGAGTGTGATATGTAAATGATAGTGGTGATTGGTGATATGTACTGAAGGTGGCCAAGGAGGGTGTGTAACTTCTGATCCAAGGGGTTGGAGAGGTTGCGTCCAAGGTGACCATAGGGTAAATTGAGCTGTAGAGTCCGTTTCTCCAATCAGATATGCTGATTTCTGGCTGTAGTATGAGAAAAGAGAGAAAAAGAGAGAAGAAA
>SMGU01002645.1:0-14712 GCA_004348175.1 Puccinia novopanici | reverse complement strand
TGAATTATGGCACTTGACACAAAGTGCGCCAAATAACCCCCTGGTGAATTTTTAAGGGCTTCCATTATTGCTGAGAAGGCAAAGATTTTGAATTTTTTTTGTTTTTTTCTTCTGTATTTTTTTGCATCAATAGTTTCAAAAACCACCAGCTCAGATCTCTTCATATTTCTGGATATCCAAAAACTCCAGAAAGCTGAAGATTAAAATTTCATGTTCAAGTATCATTTTTGAAAATTCAAATCTGCTACATGTTTTGACAGAATCATAAGTAACACTTTTCAAAAAATGTTTATGGTATGTGCCACATGAGGAGGTTTCGTGGTCGCACAGCAAGAATCCCAATGGTGCTTGAGCCGGGGAGAATCCGGGTACCCCGGTGGTACCCGCGGTCAACAGGCCGAATGACGTAGGGGACACTACCCGTGTGCTCTTTGGAAGTGACCACACACTCCCTTTTGACCACCAACACAGTTTGCTGGATGTCTATCATCTCTCGTCATCAGGTGAGTATTTTCTTGAGCAGATCTCCTACCTGGGGAAACGCGCATCATGACCTTCTTCCACCACTTGATCTTGATAGCCGAAAGGTCAAACCTATGCTCGTTTCCTCGATTCGGTGAGATCCGCCGGATCATGGACTCAATCAACACCCATTACCGCCAAGGGCGCTCTCATCACTCCAGCCAGTAACCCTGCGGAAGGTAACTATTTCCCGGCTCTACCCTCAACTCAATTCATCCCCAAAAATATCCTGTCTTGGCTGCACTGATCTGAGCAACTCCTCTTCATCCCAAGTCGGTCCTGGTTTATCTTGGACAGAAATCATTCGCAAGTATCTCAAGCACAATCCTGAAAGAGCGCGTGAGTCTTGCTGCAACCCAGGATCCGAACCGGGCTTGATCGAAGATTGACCATGTTTCCTCTTTTTCGAACGGGAGGACCATCTCATCAGTTACGGCTGAAGTTGCAACTACTGAACTCGCTTTGAGACTGCTACTTGCCTCTGCCGATCAAGAGCAGGCGTATGACCACGACAAGGCTCACCTTAACGACGATCCGGAAGTAGGCCTTCTCAGCCGTCAAGCCATACTCTTTAACATTTCTTGACCATTACACGTTTGTCGTATGCGTAGAGCGGCCGATCGCTCCTACCCCCACTCGTTCGAACCGAAGATAAGGAGACCGCCCAACAACATATTGCAAAACTAACCGCAACCTTGGCCAAACATAACACGAACGATGCAGACCCAAAGTTACTCAGTGAACAGAATGTTAGCAAATCAAGCCGATCTTTGACATCGTTTCAATCTCATAACTTATTTATAACATCATTGAATTCTAGGCTGCAAACATTGTCATCTCGTTTGGTAATTATATTGCAGCGGACTATGACCAATGCTTACAAACGATCCAGAAATGCACATTTGTAATACCTGAAACTGTCGATCTCAACTTCGATAAATATGACGTGATCCTCTTAATCGTGGGTCTGACTGTCAAGGGCGAGTCTTTCTTTATTCTCCCCCCACCCAGTCTAGCGGTTTCGATTTACGATTTCTTTTTTTTTGGATATAATCTCACAGCCTTGGCTCAAGAGCGCAATGGCGCGGAAATATCCGCTACACTGGAATCTTACAACCGAGTTATGGAAGTCTACGACCTTAGCGTGGCCTCTCTGTCCCTGGGCACTACGGATGAACTTCATAATGAGTTGCATGGATGGGCAGAGTTGGCAATGTATCGTGCTTGCATACTTTCAAGAGTCGCAACGTAAGCCCCCTTTTTTTTTCTACTGTCATCTTACCAAAAACAGCTTACTCATTATTACACTAGACCAGGTATGCCTTCCCTTGAATTACATAGGTGCTACCACTGCCGGGCCCGATACTGGCCGTTATCGTTTCGATTAAATAAGCGGGGCGTAATATACAAGTCTTTCATAAGACTTTTGCTCATGACCGCCAGGTCTAACACGTGGAAATCACCATCAACGCAACCCGTCAATGAATACTCCGAAGTCTCTATTTCTACTTTACAAGATGGAGAGTTAATCACGGTCCGATCCCATGGTGTAGAATGGAGATCTGAGCTGATAACGATCACTAAATCCTATAATGCAATTCTCCGAATGACCACTACATTTCCGAAAGCCGGATCTTCAAATTATTTGGTACTCGAGTTTTGTGATATGCTCTATGAAGGTTGGCAACTGGGTGGTTCAGATCCTGAAAACACCACACAGATCATCGAAATGCTACAGGACGCGACCCGCAAGACCTTTCATTCGCAAAAAATTCTCCGATATCTTGTCCAACTGTTGGATGTCAAACATGATTGGGACGAAGCCGAGGCAGCTTTGGACCTCTACAGTCAACTTTATATAACTGCCAGTGCAAATGGAAACAGTGATTCTTCAAAATCCGAAACCCCTCGCCCGCTCGTGTCGACTGAAGTTCAGCTCAATGGCGATGCCGACGCTTTGCATGCGGTTGGAGGAGGGGCAAGTTCTGTCGAATCCAATAGAGATTCGGACGAAGATTTCATTCGGACCATAATATACGGAAGTAGAATGTTAATCAAGTTTATCAACAACCCAGAGAAAGCCGCCAAGCTTCTGGACCGTGCTCATCATGTCATGAAAACAACAAAAGTAGAGGCTCTACAAAACGACGTCTGCTTAAAATCTCGGCTGGCCAGAATGAGAGGCATTGCGGCTGGTGCGTGTGCTCAACAAGGTGCGTGAATAAGAAACTGCGACCGTCATGATGGGGTGAGAAGTTGAACTAAAATTACCCAATTTATCTTCAGCCGATGAAGAGACACGACCTACTTTCCACGCCTCTTACCTAGAGCTTTTGACGGAGGCAGCCGAAAACGCCCCTACTTCGTTCGAGAATATGTATCACTTGGCTTATGCTCAAGCCGAACTCCGCGACGTCGATTCCGCATTAGTATCTGCGCGCACTGCAGTCGAAATCAATCCTAATCATACAAGTGCATGGCATCTGTTATGCTTGCTAACTTCTGCTTCAAAGGAATTCAAGCTGGCACTTGATATTGCCGAGGTTGGCTTAGTTAATACCGAAGATCTCGATGATGGTGAATCTGGCACGCGAACGCCGAGAGCTGGTTCTTCGAACCTCAGCCAAGATTCGAGCCTTGTTGGAACTCAACTGACCCATGAAACGCCGGCAGACTCCTCTGACACATCGCCCACCAGTAATATCAAACCCGCGGCGGGACTGATTGCGGAGCCAGAGCCACCGAGCCAACAGGCTGGCGAAGGACACTTAACAGTGCCGACAGCATCTGTTCGTCTTAGCCGAAACACGTCGTTCACCCAAACAGGTTCCCATTCTAGCCAAACAAAACTCGAATTTCCCGAGGTTAAATCTGATAGCCTCGAAGCCAGTATCCAGTTGAGGATGACCAAAAATATGCTGATCGAATCCCTTCAGGGACCTGAGGTTGCCCTATCTGATCAACAAAATCTATTTGCTTTCTTTGCTCAAATGTACTCGCAAGTTCACCCTCAAGGTAAGGCGTTTGAAACTCTTTCCAACCTTTTTTTTTCGTTGAGAATGCTCGGCTGAAGGGGATTTTGTTACTTGGAATCCATGTATTTAATTCAATTTTCAGATTTCAGTCACGCGGCACACTCTCATCTTAATTCACATTCGCATACACAATCCCAATCACAATCACAGTCTCTACCTCAGTCCCAGTCTCCAGCCCAATCACAATCCCAATCCAAGTCAACTGGCGCTTCATCATCCATGTTGCTTGACAGAAGCTCCTCATCGGCCTCTCCATCCGCTACCCGCTCACCGATTCGTGGATCTCGATTAAAGGTCAGAAAACCGACATTTGACCTCAAAGTTTCCAACTCTAGTGAGTAGCTTGAGTGGCATTTTTGAAGTAAAATGGACGAAAAAAACTCATGTGCATTGATGACATGCAATAGTCCGACGCCGAAACCACATTTCGCCATCTGTTCAATTACAGAAGCAGCGTTCCGCTTCGGGGGCTAATGATTTGGCAGCTCTCACGCAAGAGATGGCAGATGTAGTGATTAAAGAAGATGAAAAGAAAGAGACCATTGCGAACTTGAGATCACTGAAAATTCTACAAGATTTATGGTTAATGTCGGCGGCGACGTTCAGAAGGTGGGGTAAGAGCAGTGAATGCAAAGGAGCGATACAAGAAGCGGAGACGTTGACGGGGGAGAGTGCAGAGCTCTGGGTACAATATGGCCTGTATTGTTTGTCGATAAGCGAACTAGGACAAGCGATTGACAGTCTTACCAAAGCGCTCGCGTTCTCGGATTATCATGTTCCGGCGGTGGTCCACATGGCCCGGATCTTGAAGGAGCAAGGCTCGGTGGAGCTGGCGGAGGGCTTGTTGGACGTGCTCACCCAGACTGTCGCCTGGGACGTGCCCGAGGCGTGGTACTTGCTCTCCGAAATTTACCTCTCTACGGACCGCCTCAAACGCGGGAAAGAGTGCTTGTTGTTCTCCCTCAGCTTGGAGGAAACTAAGCCACTTCGTCCCTTGCGCCTCTGCTTACCTTCCTGCTTATGATGCTTCTGCCTCCCTCCTCAACACTTGATTCTTTCCTTCTTCATCTCCCTCCCCACTCTCCCCTGGTTTCACTTGCCCTCTTGATGCTTTCATGTTCATTTTTGACAGAAGGACCTGCTAGACACATTTTTCGCCGATTCATACATCCCTCCATCATCTCCCCATTGTTCGGTTTTCTTAGAAATACTTGTCATTTATGTCATAGACTCTAGATCTATTGATTAAGTTATATTCTTATGTATTCTTTATACTAAGTGGTACAAAGTGGACTAATCTGAGCCCAATCTTACACCTCTGAAGGAATTCGAATAGGGAGTGATAGCATGGCCGTCAGCTTTTACAGTTGGCGGCAAGACTGCTCGCCCAATTACTACTGACAAAAGTTTTTTCACTTTTTTCGCAAGAAACAACTTCCTAACCAATAGGACTTGCTTATTCTGAAAAGGTTGAGAATGGCATAGTTAAAGGACAACTGAACCCGATTGGTTGCAAGTGAGGCTCTACGTGGTTATTGGCTTCTCCGGTGAGCTGACGGTAGCGGTGGAAGAAGTTCCTCCCAAGGAACTGCTTGGCTCCCGCTCGCGCTCGCGGGTGTAGCACGTCCACTTGCGCATTCCTCTCTGATGAGGGGAGCAGGGCTGATTTAGGGATTCGGCATGTATCAGTCACAAGCTCCAGCCGAGGCGAACTTGTTGCCAGTTACGGTGCTCATCCCGTCATGTTATGTATTTTTTAGCCACCAACCACGCCACACCGTTAAATGTGTTGCATGTACAAATCATCCGCTGCACGACGCAGGGCCCGAAATGATCCACCCCCACGGTGTCCCAAGACGATGGATGGCTTTTCTTTTCGCTTCTTTGCCGGCGCAGTCGAATACGAGTGAGAATCGCGTTGCGCCGGCCCACAGAGACCCTTTTAATCCTTTGAGATGCTTCTTGGTCTCGCGTGTGGCCTGACCATGACGGGCTGACCCTTAACGTCTTCATGCGTCACAAATCACTTCCATACCGCGGATCCTCCCACCTGTGACGGGGCTCCTCAAGTCTCCTGCTCGATAGCAACGCCACAGCGCAATCAGATTCTGTCGCTTAGGCCTGCTGCCAACGGGTTCATGCCCCGTCCGGTTGAGCAATTGGGTTACTGATAGGCTTATGTTGTCAGACACGACTGAATTTCGGAGACCTATATAATTTGGGCGCCCCCTCCCTTCCAATCTCCTTACCCATCTTCCTTGAGCGTTTTCGCGAGTTCAGTGAACGCGTATACTTTTTTGTTTCTTTCTTCGCCCCAGAGTCCTAGCTGCGTTCCTTACCAGATCAGCATCTTTTCATTAGCCATAGTCAATTGTCCATACAAATATTTCCTTTCTGCATCAGCTCAAGTCAGGCACTTCTTCTCTTCCCCTCCTCCTTACACACCCACCAATTCGTGTTTTTTTGTTTTTTGTTTTGGGCTAGCACCAATCCCCAACGAAACATGTTGACCCTATACCAAGTCTTAACTCTCTCGTCTATGTGCGCAATGGCTGCTGCTATCACCTCGAATACCCTTCAAGTCGGCCAAAGCTTTCCGCACGTCCAAGGAACTTTCTGGAACGGCGCCACTCTGGGTGGAAGGTCGGCAACTTTGACCTTTTTTTTCATCATCATGTTGAAAGTTCTCACATGTTGCTTAGAAAACCATGAACTGATCGATCGTCCGATACTTTTCTTCGCGATACCCAGTTGTCTCTTGGACACCACGTATGGTACTACGCTTCCAGACGGTCTTCAATACGTTGCTCTAGCACATGACTTGAACGCCAACGGAGCATACTGCGGCACTTGTATCAAAGTCTCTCCCCTCACCGGGAAAAGGCCCCCAGTGACTGCAATGGTTTCTTCTTTCTGCGCTGACGTAAGTTTTGATGAAGCCAAGCAAGTTGAGCGCCCACTCTGGCTAACCGCAATTCACTTGAATTTGCCTCCTCACAGTGCCCCGCCGCAGCACTCGACATGCCTGGAGCACTCTATAACCGTCTCATGGGCGACGCCCCACAAAGACCTGGTTTAGCCCAGTTCAAATGGTAAGCCCAGCTCCTTTCTTTCGAATTGCCCTTGCTGTATCTGACAGTGATAAGTTGCATATCCAGGGAATTGGTAAAGTGTCCACTAGACCAGCGGATGCCGAAGATCAAAAACAAACAAGGGTCGTCCAAGTACCATTTATCCATGGCGGTATTTGACAACACCTACCCGATCAAGAGTGTTTCGATCAAGTCTGGCGCACTCAAGTTCGATGCTTACCAGAGGGACTACAACTACTGGGAGCTCCACAACCCCGGTACCCTCGCAGACACCGTTGACGTCACCGTCACTTGCACCAACAACAAGTCCTTCACCATCCTCAAGGTCGACCCTTCCAGCACCGGGACCTTCGAAGCGTCTTCCCAATGCTAACCCTATATTGTCCTTTCGCATTTCTCTCCCCTCTGTTGATACATGTCGATACAAGCCGGCTCTTTCTCATCCTTGACTCTCATTTGTCTGTATAACAGCAGATTTATCCCCACTTCCCCTACACTACTTTCTAGAAAACTGGTTTGCGGAAAATATGAGAATTCTGTTTTTGTACATTTGCATTCAACCTTGAAAATAAACATTGTTTGTTCTCATCAAATTTGGCCATCCCTTTTCATCCGGTGCATAGGTTGCTTCTCACAGCCCTCGGCTCTCACCACCATGCACTTGACCTCACAAGCATATCCCATGCGGGGTTGAGGAACGTGGTTCCAAAAAAACATGCCACAAATCACAATGAATTAACGAGGACCCTGGAAAAAGGAATGGATCTTGTCATTTTCTTGGTTTGACGAAAGAAATGAAGCAGCCATTGTAGGCATCCTAAGGACCAATTTTGGAAAGCCCATATCAGAGAAAGAATCCTGATAAATCTGTCTTTGAAGACAAAAAAAGAAAAAAACTCGCGCATCAATGTGCGCAGGAATCAGTGAAAATGAAGGCATTGGAAGTGCTCATTGTGAGTGTTTCAGGCAGAAAAAACCATAGTGAAAGCCATCAAATGTCATGTGGTCTACTGAACATGGCCTGAGAAAACTTTTCATCTGATGATTGTTGAATCTTCATGGTGAGAAGATGTCAAGCTCTAGTTGGGTCCTAAGTAGAATAATTTTTACTAGATAGAAAGGGATGCTTGCCATGAATGAGTACTGAAATTCAACATGGGACTTGGATTTTTTTTTGGTTTAAAAAAAGACAATACTGTGTTGAATGCCAGCCAGTTAAGAGGGAGAAATGGATGCAATCAAGACATGATGGCAAAGCTCCAAGTGAAAAGCAGTAGGGACAATCCAAGCAATGAAGGACACTGGATGGATGTTTTTTCTCCGATTCCCATTGGGTAGATAGGCCAGTGTGTGTGTGTGTCAGGAAATATTGGTAGATTAGAAAGCAGGCCATTTGAGGACCTAAGAAGCCCCCCACAGATATGGGTAAGGAAATGACATTCCTTGATTTTGTCTAAATTCATACATCTTTTAAGTTGAGGCAGGGATGGTTATGCTGGCCAAGAACTCATCCATATTTTGGGTAACCCCCCCTGTGCTGGGCTTCCTGAGTGTTGTCATTTAGATGGCCAGATGGGTTGAGATTCAGGACAGGGACTGGTGACAGAACAGAAGTTCTCAAATCATGCGGGCACTCTCAAGGTTATAACACATTTCAAAGCCACTAATTGAGGCACTTTGATAGTTCATCTCAGATGACAATCCTGCATGAAAGCAGAAACCGCTGCACCACACCCACTTGTCAACTTTTTCTGATGGACTCAACCACTCTTCTGAGGATATGTGCCTCAATTCAACCCTAACAGATCTTTTGTTCTTGGTGGCGCATTCATGGTGGCTTGATGGATTTGCTTTCTTTATCTATTTGAATTGACACTTGTAAATTGGGAAAACTATTTAAGATGAAAGAAATTTTCGGACCGAGTTTGAATGACATGTTGGTTACATAAATATATGCAGCTTCCTGAAGGAATCAAAGACAACACATTGGGTTATACCCTGCTGGTCTCAATCGTCCAGACCCGGCGAGTCGGTCAGAAGTGTTGCCCATACGCAGTTGCGCAGGGAAGCTGTCCAGTTGTGGTTCTATGGGTTTTGTTTTGTCTGTGCTGCTCGAGTTTAATCGGTTTCTGACACGACTGTCCGCGTGACTGAAACTGGTGCGAAACCCAACTAAACTGGCAACCAGCCAAAACATTCTCGTCATCGACTTCGGCACTGTTTGACTCTGTTGACCGCTTGACTGAGACTCTCTGTTGACCATTCGCAAGCTCAGAACCACACAAGAAAACCTGTTAGCACAACAACAACCACACCATCATGGCGTAAGTCTTGTATACTATCTCCTCCCCCTTCCCCCTCGGGTCTCATCTCTTCTTCTCCATCCTCACCATGCCAGGCCCTATACGAAACCTGAGACAGTGCTTCGGGTGAGTCTTCCCATCGATCCCCTCCTTTTTTTCATCCAACCTGATCGTCTTTGGCTGTGTCCTCTATCACTCAGCTCCGAAGAGTTGCTCTCTGTCAACCAACCCATGTCCGCGCTGGCTTCGATCTCGGAGATCTTCTCCTCCAAGCGATTCAGACAAACCCCTCTGTCATCACTCGAACCGATCATGTTACGATTCATCGATCTCTGCGTGCTTCTCCGCAAGACTCGCAACGTTAAGGAAGGGCTTCACATGTACAAAAACGTCGCTCAGAATACCAGCGTCAGCAGCGTCGAGATGGTCATTCAGCACTTTGTCACCAAATCCAAGGAAAAATTGGACGAGGCCTTGGCCAAGGTGGATGAGATCGAAGGGCCTCTCGTGACCGAAGCTGGGGCTGATAAGGATAACGCAGCCACCATGTTGATGACCTCGAGGCCACCGAAACTCCAGAGAGCCTGCTCTTGTCCACCGTTAGCGAGGAAAAAACTAGAGATCGTACCTATCGAGAATTGGTTACCCCATGGCTGAGATCGCTCTGGAGGCCTACCGAACGGCCCTTGATATACTCAGAACAATTCCCGTCTGGAGAACTTCTATCAGGTAGGCTGCCTCATCCTCTCCCGTCTTGATCGAAAAACAAAAAGCTAGAAAGAAGCTCATTTATCCGACACGCGCAATTCATTCTACATAGCAAATTGCCACGGAGGCTTTTGAGTTCTGTCTCACTCACACCCGCAAGACCGAGTTTAGGAGATTGGCGGAAACTCTGCGATCGAACCTCGCATCATCCAAAAAGTACACTAACCAGGCTCACTCGATCAACCTCTCCGACCCCGATGTGCTCCAGCGTCACCTCGAAACCAGGTTCCAGCAGCTCAATACGTCTGTCAAGCTTGAGTTATGGCAAGAATCCTTCCGGACCGCTGAAGACATCAACGGTCTCATCGGTTTGAGCAAAAAGGTCCCGAAGAACACGTCATGGGCGCGTTCTATGAGAAAATGATCAAGGTCTCGGGTGGGCGAGAACCATCTGTTTCACGCGGCTGCGTACAACAAGTATTTCACTATCCAATCCAATATCGTTGCCGATCAGCCCGAAAAGCTCAAGAAGCTATCCAGCCTCGTCTTGTTATCGGCCTTGGCCGTGCCGGTGGTAGGCTCGAACACTTCTGCGAATGACTCGCACAAGAAAATGAGAGACAACGAAGAGGATTCTAACAGCTTGAACAAGACCAAACAAGGTCGCCTTGCTAGCTTGCTTGGTTGACTTCTTTGCCCACTCGCGCCAACCTGTTGAAGGATGCCCTGATGAGAGGAGTCCTGAAGAAGTCTTCGCCGGAATTACGCTCGTTATATGAGATCCTAGAAGTCGATTTTCATCCACTCTCGATCACCTCGAAGATTCAGCCCATCTTACAACCGAGCCTAGAGGATGAGGAAACCAAGCGATACGTGGAGCCACTGAAAGAAGTGGTACTGACTCGTCTCTTCCAACAACTCTCCCAAGTCTATGATTCGTTGAAGTTGAATCGAGTTATCAAACTTGCGGCCTTGGGGACGCTGACCCTGAGAACTTGAGAATTACTCGGATCAGGGTTGAGAAGTTCTTGATGGAAGCTTGTAAGCGCGGTGAATTGGAGGTCAGGTTGGACCACTCCAACCAGATGATCAAATTTACTGATCGAATATTCGAGAACCGGACAAACAGTCAGATCAATTCAAGCCAGCTTCCAACTTCCAACATCCCATCTTTGTTGAGCTTCACCGAGACCAGGACCTTGTCCCTGTACAGAATCTTAACAAGAGTGGCGTCCTTCAACCAGACTCGGCCACCTTACTCCGTACTCATCTAACTCGCTTGGCTAGTGCTCTCACGGTTTCACTTAACCACATCATGCCCGTCTTATCCACGATCAACCACCACTCTACCCGATCTTGATTTGGTGAAATCGGTTGCCCTACAAGTCCTACAAGCCGATGGACCCAAGCAGAGAAAAATGCTCCAGAAACGCAAGGTACGATTGAAGAGCGAAAACGAAGAGTGGAAGAGCTCAAACAAAAGCAGGATATCGGAAGCAAAAGCTAAAGCGTTGAGGATCATCCAAATTCAAGAAGAGCAACAGATTCGCCTGCAGAAGCAGAACAAGGAAAAGAGAGAGAAGCTCAAGGATGAGGCCGACAAAATTCGGGCGGCTGAAGCCGAGAAAGTCGCCATGGCACTGGCCGTCCAGGCTGGTTTGAACGTTGATATTAAGGTATGTTGCATCGCCCTTTGATCGACCATAGGCGATTCTATACTAAAGTCACTGCCAAACTCGGGGGTTTTTTTTATCCCTTCCTTTTCCAGAACTTGAAGGGCGTTGATACTAGCACAATCATCCAAATGGGGGTTGAACAGATTGAGAAGGAAAAGAAAGAATTGGCAGCGAAGCTGAAGACGGTCAACAAACGGTTAGATCATACCGAACGAGCCTTGAGACGAGAGGAGATCCCATTGTTGGCAGAAGACTACAAGCTTCAACAGGCCAGGGACGAGGCAAATATCAAAAAGTTACAGGTTGAATTTGTGGACGGATTACGAAGCAAGCACGCCAATGAAGTAACGATCAAGCACAAGTTGCAGAAAATGATGCCCGACTTCCTCAAGTTCAAAGAGCGGGTCGCCAATCAACGAGGTCATGATTACAAGAAAGCCAAAGAAGAATCGTTGGTCAAGATTGAGCAAGCCAAGATCGAGCGACGGGCACAAGTGGTGCAAGAGCGCAAACTTGCGAAAGCCAAGAAGGCTGAGGAGGAGCGATTGGCCAAGGAGAGAGAGATTGAAGAGCTCAAGAGGAAGGAAGAGGAGGCACGATTGGAAGAAGAGCGCAAGAAAAAACAGGCGGAGATGGAGGAACAAGAGCGCATCCTCAAAGCTGAAGCGGAGGCTAAGGCAAAAGCTATGAGAGAGGAACGTGAGAGAGAAAGAGCCGCCGCTGCTGAAGTAAGACACTCGCTGATTTATACCTCTTTCTCAAAAAGCGTGCACTTTTTTTTATACCAAAGGCTGAATTATTTTGTGATCTCTCTCTTTCTCTCTGTTTAGATGGCTGCTAGGCAAATGGCCCGGGAAGCAGAAGCATTGGCTAAAAGAGAAAACAAAAAGCCCGCCGAGCGAAGTGGGGCTGGTTCTGCTCCGTAAGTGACTACTAGTTCCAGGAGCAATGACACAGCCGCCGCTGAGGCGAATATTGATGCTGATTGGTTCGGTTTTCCGATTATGGTTTTTTTTTTAGATCACTGGCAGCGTCGACCACGGAAGTATGGCGACGAACCGGTCCCGGCCGAGGGACGGAGACGCCGCCGAAGGTAGCAGTGGCACCGGTGGTAGCGGTGAGTGCGGCGACGACGGGCGAGCCCGAGGTGCGCCGGCCGGTGATACTTCCAGGGGCGGCGAAGGCGGGTGGCTGGCGCGAACGGATGGCGATGAAGGCTGGTGGCGAGGACAGCGGCAGCTCGAGTCCCGTCGGCGCCTTGAGTCGCGTCTCCTCCGGCTCGGGCATCCGTCGCGATGCGCCGCCTGGCCCCGGCCCCGGCCCCGCCCCTACCCCTCCTCCCCCCGCCTCTGGTAACGCTTACAGACCCCCCCAGAGCCGTGCGGAGCCCGGTAGCGGCTCTAACTCCCGAACTGCTAGTGGCAGAGGTACCTCTAGATGGTAGCTTCTCTCTTTCGCCTGATGGTATTTTTTTATCTCAACACCTTTTTGGCCCTTCAAGATGTTTTTATTTATTTCTACTTTTCAAGTTCATACGTGTGCATGCTATGTCATGCACACATTTTGCACAGAAAGAGAGTTTTTTGGTTTTTTCTTGTTGAAGATATATAGATTGGCATCATCACTTCCACTTTTTTTTTTATATAACAATTGAAAACTGATTTGTGAATTGGTGCCGAGGGTCGGGGTGTCAGGATGGGATCGCTCCGTGATCGAGAATGGTGCTTCCTTTTCCACACCGTTTACTCACTGTTTTTTTAAAATGAGCTTGGCTCCCTTGAGGTTTTCTGCTCTTTCCTAAGTGTGTCTGGTTAAAAACAGACATGTTTCGAGGTTTTTTCTTCATGACTTGGAAGATCCAGGAGAGGACTTCCCTGATGCCCTGATTCCTTTGCTCGCATAAATCATATTTAGTTAACAAGTCGAGTTCCCCCCCCTTTTTTTTTTAAGGCCAAACCTTATTTTTCTGCCCTTGGCTACTACAAGTTTGCTTGTCACAAAAGAAAAATGCAAGCAAGAGCAGCTATGTGGACTGGCATAAATATTCTCTGTTCTGCAGCACAGTGCAGGCTGCACATAATTTGTTGCTTCTGCCAGCCATGATCCTGTGATGAGCAACTCATGTCCGGATCCCAGGCCTCAAAGGCTGCAAGTGCCCAGATATAGAGTCCAGACTTGCATGCACTTGGGAAGGATACGTCCAGGGTGTGTATTTTGGGTACGATTCATGATGGAACCAAGCCACTCAACTTATCCCCTCTTAATTATTAGCTTTGTTGATTGCTGGAATGATTAAGCATGGGATTTTTTCATCAATATCTGTTGGATATTTTCCTGGCTGGAATTCCTGCCAAAAGAGCGTGATGGGATGATGGTGGTGTTCCCCACGCTGACAGCTATATATATATAGGCTGGGCATAGTTCTCTTCCTAGTTTGCAGCCAGAAGTGGGACAACCCTTCTCTGGCAACTATGAAAAAATAGCTATGTTCTGGATGAACATGGAATCCTTCCAATGTAAAGCTGGGGATTAACCTCCAAGCCTAGTGGAAATAGAATGGATGCATCAATGAAGGAAAAAAGGTCATATTATACCTTGAGGGAATGTATGATGTGGCAGCTCAATTTATTTTTCAATTTGATGGCACTTATAGTGTCTTGGGACTAGGTTGCTGGACTCTTGTTTGGAGAAGAATGCATGATAAGTATTATCAAGAGATAGTGCTTGTGAGTGTAGTCTTCAAGCAAGCAAGCAACAAAGGATTACTTTGACTTGAATATGGGAAAGACCATGCCACACAATTAATGCTATTTCATCCAAGGGAGTTCTTACTGTGATGAGATTGGATCACCTGAGGAGTGGAGTTAAAGTGGGGTGGTAAGGAAGAATGTTCCTGTTTGAATGCAGGACAGTGTGTGTGACTGACTCTAGGTTATATTCAGTTGTTATTCAATTTGCTGAGTAATGGGAAGTAAAACTAGGATTGAGCAAAACCTTGTCTGCTCATCCGATACCCTAAGCAATTGAGGAGGAACCAACTGTTTCTTTCTTGCCCTACTATTGAAGGTGAAGGGCTAATGATCAGAGAGGCTGGTGACCCAAAAAGTTCTCCCAAGGGGGCTCGAACCCCTGACATCAACGTCTCTTTCGAGATTGTGCTTTCCAAAGCATATGGGCTTCTTCAATGAAGAGTGCCGCAATATAAGCATTGCGCTCTACCAACTAAGCTATGGGAGAGATGGAAGAAGGGCTGTTTTCTAGGGATTTAAATTTTTGATTTTTTTTTTACGTAATAATTTGATCAGATCTGACAGGCAAAGAAGAGGAGATTGGCAGTCGAGATGGTCAACAAGCAGAACCCAACACCAACAACCCA
>SMGU01002644.1:0-15889 GCA_004348175.1 Puccinia novopanici | reverse complement strand
AACAAAAGAAGAAGAAAAAAAAACTCTAACCTTGTTAAACCAACCAAAAGAAAAAAAAAAAAAAAAAAAAAAATCAAGATGGGAAAAAGGAAGACAGCTTTTTACAACCATCTTCAGCAAATCAACAGCAGCAAGTCAAAGGCTGAGAGATGCGGAAGCATCAGAAGAGATAATATACACGAGTGACGGGTTCCGATAAGCGTGTTATGTAAGAAGCGTGGTATGTGATGTGTCCAGAGTTACGACGCGGTCGTATCTTCTTTCCGTTTGGATTTGTCGGTGGATGTAACAGATTGACTCAGCCACATCCCTTTTTGTAACAAAGTAAGATTATCCAAATTAATTGTGCCAGGAACAAAAAAATCAGTTGATCCACTGCTTGTATGATGTGGATTATGACGAGCAGGATAAGATACCTCTATAAACTCCGTCGTCAATGTTCATCAACTCTTTATGGCTCCCTTGTTCGACTACTTGGCCATCATTCAGGACGATGATCAAGTCTGCATCCGCAATCGTCTTCAACCTACACGCATGGACACCAACCACATTGATTCTATAGTGAGACTCTCCTTTTCTTCATTCCAGGATTGGCAAAGCGGATTGTGTTGAAACTTTATTACCTGTGGGCAATGAACACGCTTGTCCGACGTTTATTGAGTAAGTTCTCTCCAATGTTCCGGATCAATTGCTGTTCAGTATAAACATCTAGAGCGGAAGTCTTGACACCAATTTCCCATAGGAACAAAAATCAGTATTTTTTTTTGGAGATGATAGGAATCATATGAAAGGAGTGGAAAGGATGTACGGCTTCATCAAAGAACAGGATGGAGGGATCTTTGAGCATGGAACGAGCGATAGCCAATCTCTGGCGTTCGCCACCACTGATCATGAGGCCCTTTTCGCCGACGAGGGTGGTCCAACCGTGGGGCCATTTGGCGATGGATCGGTCCAGTTTGGCGAGCCGGGCCACGGTGTGTACTTCTTCATCCGAGGCCTCAAGTCTGCCGTAGCGTATGTTGTGCATGACATCCGAGTTGAACAAGCTCGAATCTTGCGGCACAATCCCAATGTGAGACCGCAGACTGGCTAACGTCACATCTCGAATATCTTGCGAGTCAATCATGATCCGCCCCGAGTCTATGTCGTAAAACCGGAAACACAGCTTGAATAATGTCGATTTTCCGCATCCCGATGGTCCGACCAATGCTACCTTTTTCCCCGCGGGAATGACCAATGAAATATCTTTGAAGATCTCGCCTGACGAAGAGTATCGAAAAGATACATTTTCAAATCGTATCTCTCCTCCTTTTGTGATCTGAAGAGGTTTAGCATCTGGTTTATCCTATGTTTCCCGAACCCAAATATACAACACATTTTGTAAGCAGACCAAATCCCAACATTTTTTTTTGAAGAAAACATAACCCATGCTCCAATTGTTTGACTTATTGACTTTGATAATGAGGCGAGTCTTCTGTAAGTTAAAGAGAGTTTGCATATCGATTAGACTCTGCCTGAGGTCCCGATAAACCGAGCCTAGAGGACGAGGAAACCAAGCGAGAAATGGTTTAACTGTTATGACAAGCTAGAATGATTTGGAGCCGATTTGATTGAACCTAAGAAATTCAGCGGCAAGCTAAGTTGAAATACCAATTGATTGATCATCACCAGGTCACCGACGGTCATCAGACCCTTCATGACACCCTGGGCAGCCATATACATCATCGCCGTTAGTGAGAGTGAAAAGATCACACTCTGGCCGATGTTGAGATACGCCAAACTCTTGTAGATCCCTATTGTTGCTTTCTCGTACCCTTCTAGGGCTCGATCATACTGTTCGATCTCATGCCGCTCATTGTTGAAATGCTTCACGGTTTCGTAGTTGGATAAGGTGTCAATGAGCACACTAGCCGCTCGATTGTCGGCTTCGTTAGCCCGTTTCCGGAATTGGAGACTTGAGTGTCGATCGCGGTACAAATTCAGTCCCCTCTCCATTTACAGGATATGCCATAATGCAACTAACCGCCAAGCAGTCGTACGTATTGTGAACCAACTGTAAGCCAACATTGTAGCCAACGCAATTCCAGCATAATCGGCGCCGAAGTTGTAGGTCTACAAGAATGATGAAGCAGGGGGTCAGAAATAATAAAACGAAAAAAAAAAGGGAGAAACCAGAGCTGATTGGTTTCTGCGCAAACTAAAGGTTGACTTACGAGGACACCGCAAACGATGCTGATTTCTAAGGCTGTTGGGACAACATGGAAGACGATCGAGGAAAGCATGAAGGAAACCCCTCTGCGGCGACAGGTTAGTTTGGCTACCAATGATGTTTTATTGCCTTTTGTCTCTCGCAAATAAGAAGGAAAGGCTTTCAGCAAGATTGACAAACTTGGTGCCTCGATCGATGGCTCGTGTTAGGCCACCAGTCTGATTGCGTAAGTGGAAACCGACATCCACATTAAGTAGATGGATAAACACGCTGCGAGCTACCCGTCTGATTGCCGACTGGGCCACATTGGTGAAGATCGCACTCCTCAGTTCGGAGAAGACCGCTGCGGATATTCTTGCAAGTCCATCTAGATTGCCCATAAGAAGATGAAACGAAGAAGAATGTCAATTAATCGATAATCTCTGAAGAGTAATGGTCCGATGGTTGTGAGATGGGCTTACACCCAGCTATCATGGTCCCTACGACTGTCCAGGCACCTTGCGCCGTAGTAGGGTCGAGAGGAATGGAGAGACTGTCGATTATATGCTTAAACATAAAAGGCACTTGGACGTTCAAGATCTGGTTAAGCAATCACGTTCAAGTTGTTATTAACACATAAGACCTTTTTTTTTTACAAAAACGAGTAATGAATGTACCTTCCACCGGCGAGAAGGACGAGTGCCGTGACAACTCTGATTTTGGTTGCACGGTCGTCTTTGGGCCAAATATTGGGCAAGAGATGCCTGATAATTTCCCAATCTTCTTTGTGGGTTGGGTTCGATGAATTATCATTGACAGGTGTGGTGGGGGTGCGGTTGGGTGGAGGACGACCTGTTGGGATTTCATGTCATTAGTTTGGCCTCATAGATGCGCGAGAAGGAACGGTGCCTGCTTGCCTGTTTCAGTCTTACTCGAGAGATTCCTCCGAAGACGAGTTGACGGAAATGATGTGCCATGATGGATTAATGTGTTGGTGATAGGATTGAATGCCTGAACCAAAACGTAACACAAAAATTCCTTAAGACTCTGGGTAAACTGGCAAGGAATTTCATTGGTTTGGGAACAAAAGAGGCCAGAAAAAGAAAAAGACCCACCCGGTAGGTTCGAAGTTGTTGGGCCCTGGTAAAGCCGCTCGAATAAGCCGAGGTTTTGCAGATACATGGGGCTGAATGGATTATAGAAAGTCTAGACGAGCCCGAGTTCGGGAGAACAGAATGAGATCTTGAAGTAGCAAGAGTGCGAAGAAATGCGGGGTCGAAAGTCCGAAGCATGGTGAGTTGAAGAAGGATCTATCTACTCGAATTCTGATGGCTTGATGAGGGGGCCTTCTTCTCAAGACTTTCTTTGGGTGAACAAGGCTCCTGCAGGGGATTGGCGGGTGTGTTTCATGGGGATGATAAGGTGTGTGTGGGTTCTTGGGCACTCCGAAGGATGTGATGTGCGAGATCGTCGGGACGATACTTTCCAAACAAAGCGGCTGGTGTGCTCTGCTCAACCCGAGGGAAACTGTTGTGGATGGTGCGGCCGACGAATGGTGAACCTCTGGCACGACTGCTCGATCGCTCGACTGCTCCTTCGGTTCACTTCCTCAGGTTCGAACACCCAAACCCCCCCCCCCAAAAAAAAGAAGCCAACAAAACATTTCAAAACTGTGTTCGCACATTGGGATGTCAAAGTGTATCACAACGAGGTATTCCCGAAGCCGGTTGAAGAAGACTCACCGGGTACTTTTTCCGTGCCAAGTTCCACCTGCTCGATCGAAAGAAGGAAGCCTTCGGGGTTCGCGCTAACTTAACTAAGTCCCAGTTGTTGGCAAAAAAAAACCTTGTGTAATTGTCCAAGCGGATAACCGACCCGAAAAGGGCCCGCTTTGGGTGGTGGTAATACATACATCTCTTTTCCCCCCCTCCATCCCTCATCACCACCACCTATCTGCCATCTGCCGTCTGCTAATTGTCGTCGTCAGACACACTCCAAAAAACACACTTTTTCTTTTTTGGACTCAAGCAAGGGTCGGATGGGTTTCTGATGTAATGCAATAGAGAATACCTACAAAAAAAAAAAAAAACACCCACAGAAAAAAAAAATGATGAAGAAGGAAGAAAAGGATTCAAAAAAAAAAAAAAAAAGACGAGAAAAAAACCTCCCTCCTCCTCGACAATTCCACACAAAGAAAGAAAAAAGAGAGAGAGAAGAAGAAGAAGTCAAGCAAGAGAGAATCGAGAACAGAAACCGAAAAAAAAGCAAGAGAGAGAGTTACTGGAGAGAAGCGGCGCGAAAGCTGAGTTCTTGATGGGCTTCATCGACGAGACAACGGGCCTCGATTTCGATGAGATTATCGTCGTCGTCGTCGTCGTCGTTGTTGTTGGGGGATGAGAGGGAAGGGGAGTGGGGGGTTCTCGTCGGCCGGGAGGTCGGGCTCTTCTTCCTGCACCTTAGCCAGCGCGCCGCCCTTGGTGTCCCCCGCCCCTCCTCCTCCAGCACCATTCACCCCCTCTTTCCCACCGCCCCCAACCTCCTTCTCTTCTTGCCGGAAAAACGCATGGTTCGACAGCTCCATCGCCGTCGGTCGTGCATGATGATCACTGCACATCACATGGGTCAGCTTATCTCTCTCTCTTTCAACGCTCACGTATCAAAACACTCACATCAGGAACGTTTGCTTCAACAGATCCGTGCATTCGTCCGAGATATCATCTGGGATTTCCGGCGTGGCAAAGGACCCGATCTATTGCACCCCCCGGCCGCGCAAGAACCTTGAGCATCATCACCAAGAAAGGACTAAGAAGCAGAAGAAGAAGAAGGGGGAGAAGCACGGACCCTAAAGATGGCCTGCATTTGAGTAAGACTAGCCCAGGGATGTTCGCCCGTGAGCATCTCGACGATCAGACAGCCAAGCGACCAGATATCTGCCTTGCGCGTGTACGACGTCTGCTTCACCACTTCCGGCGCCATCCAGAATACCGAGCCTTGTAAAGACGGCCGGTGGATCCTTGCCGTCGATAAAAGGTCTGCGTGGATTATGACATTTTCATTCAGTCCAAAAAAGAAAGGGGTATATAGTGGTTGGGGAACAAGAGAAGTGTGTCTTACTATCTTCGACCCTTTTAGAGATGCCAAAGTCCGAGATCTTGATGACGCCCTTATTGTCGACCAAGATATTAGCGCCCTTGATATCGCGATGGATGATTTCCTTAGAGTGGAGATAGTTAAGGCCCTCGAGGATTTGGCGGGTGAAGGTATTGACGAGGGCCTCCTCGAAGGAGCCGTAGTTTTGAGCAGGGTGGAGACGGAGCCGCCGGGAACGTATTCGAGGAAGATGTTGAAGAATGAGTCGTCGGCGGAGGAGTCCAGGTATTGCACAATGTTGGTGTGTTGTAGCTCCTTCAGAAACTCTATCTCCCGTACTAACGCCCTAACATCGACTTCTTTCTCTCCTCGTTATGCGACGTACCACTCGGCCTCTCTACCTGCTTCACCGCCATTAACGTCCCATTCAACGCATGCATTCCCAAATACACCTGTTTTATTTCTTGAGAGTCAGTCCTCCCTTTTCCTTTCCCTCAGCTAAAAAAAAACTCCCTCTTCAACTCACACTCCCAAAACTTCCCTGTCCGATTAACGCTCCTCGAACCCACTTGATCGACGCTTTAGCTAGATATAGTTTTACCAACAAAAAAGTGAATAGGATCAGTTTCCATCTACTTGACGAAAAAGTTAAAGAAAAGGAGACTGACATCCACTGGAAGTCATCTTCTGAGGATCATCATTGGCGTCTTTATTATCTTCATCATCGTCGTCATCATCATCATCATCGTCATCGTCATCATCATCATCATCGTCATCGTCATCATCGTCATCATCATCGTCATCATCATCATCATCATCATCGTCGTCGTCGTCGTCATCGTCATCCTCTTTCGACTCTTGGTTGTCCCCACTTTCGCTTTCCTCTTTAATAAAGCGTTCCATTCTAGTGGAGCTCAAGGAGCGTCTACCGGCGCCAGAGGAGCCGTCCTCGATAGCAGCATTGGTAAGATCCTCGGGATGATGGTCGGAATGATTCTTGGTGAGGAAGCCGTTGACGGCGCCCCATTCGGCGGAATTTTTGGTGCCAAAGCCGGCGACGCCCATGCTGGCTCGTCGGGTTTCCACCTCGGCCGTCACCTCGTCGAGGGTCAGGATCGACGCGGTATCCGAGTCGCGGTGTTTCTTCTTGATGCCTAATCGACCGGCTATGGCCGGGTCCGGTAACGAGCTCATCGTGTCTAGCGACATTCGGGACCGGTCCATCGACTCATGCGTCCTCGAGAAGTCCGCCACCGAGATGTGCGGCGACTGGTCCGGCTTGGTAGTTGCGGGCATGGGCGGCGCGCCCGAGTGTGCCGAGTCCGTCGACAGTCGAGACTGCTGGTGAGGGTAGCTCGACATATCCCAGCTGGTCTGACCGGCCCCAGAGAACTGGCTAGAGCGACGCATGGCGATCGACTTACGCACCGACTGACGGACCGTCTTTGAGAGATGCTTCTTGTTCTCCACCGAGGGGAAGTAGTCCACGAGATGATTCGAGATAATCTCAGAGGGAGGTCGATGGCCAAAGAAGTTTCGTAGCTTCCCTCGTCCACTCGCCAGTAAACTGCTCACCCGTTCTCCTCCTGCTGCTCCACCCGCCGTCGACATGGCAGCTTGATTATTGTTATTATTATTATTATTATTATCAATATTGGTGTGCTGCTGCAGCGAGGCTTGGTAATCCGGCGGCAGCGGCTCAGAATGTCGAAAGGGGTCGATCATGAGACCCGACATAACACTGACCACGCTGGCTCGATTACGAGCTTTGCGTGGAGGGGGGAGAAGTTTATTGTTCTGGAATTCGGAGCCAGCTGACTCATCCGCACCGGACTGCTGCTGTTCGCCATTCCCCTTCGTCTGCTGACCGGCAGATAAGGGCGGAGATGAGCCCGCAAGCGTCGGTGACATACTCGGCGAAACTCCAGTGGCTATCACCTCATCGCCTCCGAAAAAGGGTGATGCGGCTTTTCGATTGGCCCGCTTACCACTCGCGACGCAGTGTAGTAATAATCCTCGCTGTCTCTCTGGTCGGTTAGTTGTCCTACAAAGCTCCAGCAATTCGTTTTCATCCAATTGTCTGGGGTACCTGTTATGTATGTATATTAAATCAATCATTAGTTTGAGGATGCAGAGACAGAGAGAGAGATAGAGAAATGGTTTGACCCCAATTGAGTTCCGCAGGTACGGCGTTAAGAGGCATGGGGCACAAAGCCCAATCGTCGACGTGAGCAGAACGAGCGGAAGCCTGACCGGCGGTGTTAGTGTGACCGAATTTACGGAGGACGCGTTCGAGGAGGTCGGCGGCAGACTTGAGGTTCTCGACGTTAATAGTTTTCATAATGCCATTTTCGGCGAGGGTGACCTTGATAGTCTTGCGGATCACTTCGTCGAGCGTGGGCTGGCTGACCGGGCCGATCTGTGAGGTAGTCCCAGCCACCACCCCTACCGTCCTGCGGGTGTAGTCGGACGTCCAAAGCCACCCCGGCCCACCTTGAATCCAATGTCCCGTATCACTCCACCTGGTGTGCCATAAACTTCTCCTCCTGTCGCTCCTCGCGCTGAGTCCATACTCCCACTCCCGTCTTCGAGAATACTTGTCAAACCGGGAACACTATTTCCAGGTACCGTAGTCGAGATCATGCCACGACTAGGTGATCCAGTACCTAGTCATTGAAGAATGTAAAAAAATCAGTTTTTATATATATATATATATATAAGTTACGATGGAGTTGATAACTAACTAGTTGGACTGGAGCTGGCTACACCATTGGAGTTGAGGTTATTGGATGAAGGGGTAACGATTGAGATGGGTTTAATGTTAGTTCCGATGAGAGAACTGCTGAGGCTAGGAGCCCTACGATGGTCAGATTTTTTGATAAAGAGAGAAGCTTGTGAGACAGGGACGGCGGGCGGGGTGCTAGCAGGAGAGGAGCTAGAGGGGTTGTTGGCCAAGGAAGTTTTCCGAGTGAGTGCGCTGGCCAGGTTACCGGGTGCGGGGGCTCGGGGAGACCAATTCACCATTCCATGGGGTGTTGTGAGCCGAGCCAGTGCGAGCTGAGATCAAAGTATTTGGGGGATGTCCTGTGACACTGGGTGCTCGCTCTCGAGTGTTGTTGTTATTGATGGTAGAGGAGGGTAAAGAAGTTGGGGAGGGAGCCATGACGGTACCTGGATCGGTGGCCAACCTGTTACGTCGGGAGCGCCCCCGATCTGCTGCACTAAGATACTCGGATAAAGGAGGTGTTTGGGCGAGGTTAGAATTGGCACTGGTTGGATGTTGAGGGAGGGCGAATTCGGGGTTATAACTTCCATTGGAGCGGGGAGAGGGGCCATTGAGATTGGTTGACCGTGAGGAGGAGGGTATCTGAGGTAAGGGAGGTAAGAGACTAGTTTGAGTTGGATTTGGGGTAGGGATGAGGATGAGGATGAGGATGAGGAGGTGTTGGCGGCGGTGGTAGTGCTAGTGGTGGTAGTAGAGGTTGGTTGAGATCGAGTGGATGCCGAGTTGTTAGTAGATTGGTAGGCTCTTGGTAGGCCTTCGGAGCGTTCTGCGAGTCGTAGTGGGGGAGGGATAGATTTGGCGGGTTGACGTAATGAGCCAGATCTGGATCTTGAGGGAGAGAGATGTGAGGGGATTGATGGATTTGGATGATCGGAGGAGGAGGAGGAAGAAGCGATAGAGGAAGAGTGTTCTAGTGTCCAAGGTGGGAGTGAGTTTGGTGAGTTGGAATGAGCTTGAGCCTGTTGGTAGAGGTTAGGGACTGAGCGGGGTGCTGAGGGAGTAGTAGAATGGTTAGACGACAGGAGTGGATGATTGATTCTAGGTTGTTGTTGTTGTTGTTGTTGTTGTTGTTGAGTTGAGCTAGTTGGCATGATACGTTCTCTGATGCAGCGTTGTTTAAGGTCCTTGACGGCGACGAGTATTTTGACACGATCGCCGACCTTAGTGACGCCCATTTCCTTGAGTGCGGATTGGTCCACGTCGAGTAGGATGTCTCCGACGATATCGTTGTCGGCAAAGATGGGTGCGAGATGGGGTAGTTTGATGTCGTTGAGCCATTGTGCGACGTGTTGGTCGTCCCAGGACTTGAGATAGTCGATGAATGAGTTGGAGTGAGATGATGATAGTGCGGGTGATTTGTTGTTGAAGGATGGTTGTCGGTTGAGATGGATGTTGTTTGATGATGAGGTGCTATTGTTGAGTGAGTTTGAGTCGATCTGCTGCTGCTGCTGGTGGTGGTGGTGGTGGTGATGTTGATGTTGATGTTGATGTGTTGTTGTTGCTGTTGTTGTTGTTGTTGTTGCTGCTGTTGTTGTTGAGTTTGATGAGGAAGAGGCAGAGGTGGGTGGTTGAGCGAGTAGTGATGATGGGTGGTGGTTTGGTGATCGGAGTGGTGGTGTTGGTAGTGATGAGGGAGGAGGTAGTTGTTGTATTCGTTCGTTATGATGGCTGCTAGTTGAGTGGTTGTTCGTTGGTGAGTGTGTGTTTGATTTGGGTGATTTCTTTGAGAGTGAGTGTGATCTTGAGAGCACGAGTGAGGGTGGTCGTGGTCTGATCTGTCCTTTGCCATCTCGCAGATGGGTTGTTGGAGGTTGCTTTGGCAGGGAAAAAGCCTTTTTCATCATTTTTTTAATATTGCGCTCACGAGATTGATTACATAATAAACACTACATCTTGCTCTTCTTGGTATGAACTGAAGAAGCAGATTCAACCGCAGCAGCAGCCGCCCCGCGCTTGTGTCCCTTCTGATCCGCCGCGAGTACAGCTAATTCCTGCTGCTGCGGCTGACGGCACTTCTCCAGCAAGGTAACAAGTGTCTTCATCCGTCTCACGATCAAGGAAGACTGAGCAGACACAGGAATCTCCTCCGAGAACTCAACCAAACACCCAATCTCCTCCTCACTCCACACTTCCCAACTCTGCGGCGGACACTCCAGTCTGCCCGGCCGGTGCATCATCATCTTTTGTATCCCAAGATGCATCACCTTGATCCAGCCCGGTAAACCCTTCAGTACCATCTGCACCTCCTTGGAACCCCCTCCTCACTCTTCTGAGATGCAATAACCCCCGTTGTGAGAGGAAGGCCTCCTTGATCTGTCCTACGTAACTGAGATATTCTGTCACGAAGTCGTCACCGGTGATTAGGGAATCTGAAAAAAAAAAGGGAGAACCACTTATAAATAATAATATAAGAACCCTACAACAGAGAGAAAAGCTTACCTCCTTAGGAGACCACTTATTGATCAGGATTGAAACCAGATTCGTCATCTGTTGTCGCCAGTATTCCTTGACGGTAGAGATATCCAGAGAAAGCCAAGAACTTGGTGTCTCAATCGCCAACCAAACTCTGGAAGCTTCCAAAAACCCTCACGAAAAAGTTAACCCGAAGCTTGGAGGTACGTTGAAGCACATGTGCTTCAGACTTTCCGAATGCCTCTGGACCAGCATCTCTACCACCTCGTCCTGACCCACCCTTCCATCACGAACGAACTCCAACTCCCGAGGATCTTGCCCATTAACCAGCAGTTACACTCTTCACACATCACTCGCGTATCCACATCCGTCGTAGTTTGGGCCACCAGATGTATCATCGCCATCGTCTCCGATATCTCCTTGGCCGTAAGACGCTGTCCTGCTAAGCTTCCCACTGCTTGACTACTACTACTACTACTCGACCGTACTATCACCTCCTTCAAAATTCCCAACACTTTCCGCTTCATATCCACTTCGCTAGCACTGATTTCCCAATCAGCTCTAGCAGCGGCTTGATCAGTCGAGCGAGTATCACTGCCGCCGGATGATATTTAGCAAATCGTCCAATCAAATCCAATATCTTCATACGGAGATGAAGATCTTGAGTATTTTGTACTGTGGACCGGAATGACACGTAGGGAAAAAAAAAAAATAATTAACTGCCTGCGTTGCATTCCGACCCAAAAATGTGGACTTACATCGAGTCAGTTTTTTTCCCGTACGTCGCTTGAAGATGGCAGCCAAGTTGGCATCCAAAGCAAGCATCTCATCGTCGTCCATGATCACCGATTCCTCCTCAGAACCAGCATCGGAACCGCTGGTTTACTCAACGCATGACCTAGGGCAACCGCAACATCGTTCCTGAATTCTTCATCAATCGAGCCGCCGCCGTCCGTGTCAGTTTCGCCATCCGTGTCCGACTCATCATCATCATTACTGCTCGAGTCATTCTTCTTCTCCTTTACGTTCTCAGAATCTGACAACTCATCCTCATCCTCATCATCATCGCTATCTTCATCGTTAAGTGAGGTTTCCGGCGGGTTGATATGCTAAAGAAAAAAAAAAAAAGTGATGATTGTAAATAATAGTTTTCAAGAAGACATTATCTGTTTCGATAGCTTACATGAATTAGCAACTGCATGCTGTGTGTGTCGATGCAATCCGAGAAAGAATCAAAATTGATCTCGACAACAGTCCTTAAAAGGGCGATCGGCCATGAGAGTAAGAATAACAGGCATTCCGTAAGGTTCGCCATGGCTGGGGCCAAGCGTTGCAAATCATCGTATTCGCCATTGGGGGGTAACAAAGTATTAACATCCTCTTGCAATCGCTATTAATGATAGGAAACATCAAGATCAGCTGCGCCAGTCCATTCAAGAGTTTGAGAAGGTCACTGCTCGAGAAATCTTACCTCAATTAGCGGTAATGCTTCTGTCCACCCGTCTTGTTGATCATACGTCATCAGATACAGAATATCGCAAAGGATTAGAAGTGCCTCCTTCTTGCTTTGAAGTTTGGGGGATTCAGTGCCGGCTGCTCGACCGCGCAATTGTCTGACATGTTGACGAAGAGAGGCGATATGTTGTGAGTGTTGAGGTCCTTCCTGCGATTGGGAGCTTTCCGCATGAGATTTCACAATTTCTAGAACCAATTCGGAGGGCCTGAATCCATGCAGTGGACTGGCTGCTTGCGCCGTTTTTGACTGATTTTTTTTCTCCAAGAATTGGGTCTTAGTCCGTTCAACCAGGTCCAACAAGCAGGTGTACAGGCGAGCTTTACAGAGCTCTCGTAACTGGGGAGAAATGGTACCGCGGGCTTGACACTTGATGATTTGGATTTCTTAGCTTTCTCGCAAGATACTTCCCCAAAAAACGCACAGAGCGTAAGACACCGAAGAATCGATGAGGCACAACCGATCGTGCATGCTGGGGTATTCAGGTTGATGATGTTACAAAGCTGGCTTAGCACCATCTCCCGCAAGTTTTTCGAGGCAGCTTGAGGGTCTTCTTCATCTTGACTGGCTGAATCATCAACTTGTGGACAGGACCAAACCGGCGAGCCTTGTTGGAATGCTGAGATGAGTTCGTTGGTCCAGAGGTCCAGCTCGGGAGAAAGCATTCGTGATACCAAGGATCTTGTCAATTTTGTGTGACTGCTGTGGTCAAAATTAGGAGCAAGGGCTCTGACGCGAGATGCAAAACCTTTCGCAAGAGCCGATCCTTTCGGATCTTTCTGATCCACCTGCGAAAGTATATTGGTAGTGACAGATTTGGCCATCTTATGGAGTAAGCGATCTGTGGATGCGAGGTGTACCTGTAACGTGTGGACGCAGTTCATCGTGAGGAATTCCGGCTTCTGTTGGTCTGGAATGAACTCAGATTTGATCAGGTCATTCAGGATAAGAAATCCGTGCGATCTTCGGGAAGGACTCGATTTTTCGGCAAAGTAGTATCGCTCGAAGAGGTGACTGTAAAAGTTGGCCAAGTTGAACTTGCGAGCCGACTGAGAGGCCGACATGATGATCCCGTGAATAAAATGCGGGTAAATGTTTAGGTCTGCGGGTTCGATGTCGTCTTTCCTCTGAATCATTTGGGCCTGATGGCGTCAACTGTGTTGAGGGCGCACCATCAGCGTTCATGAAGATGGTAAACAACTTGTCTTGGTTTTCTTCGCTGAGAATCCGCTTCTTGGGGAAAGTCTTGGGGAGGATGGTTTCCCAGTCGAGTTTGATGGAGTGTTGCTGGAGTAATATGACCAATGACAGTTGCTCTAGCGTCAATGTGTTGGTGTTGGTGAGAAGCATTTCGGCGATTTGATTTAAGGCTCCAGACTGCGAAAGAGCCGAGTCGGGGTGCAGCAGAATCTGCATCGTAATGTCCAAGACGATCACAGATCCAACGGCTGGTGAGAGCCATGGGGCTCGACGAACGAGGTTACAAAGCTCTTCGAGTAATTTCTTCAACAGAGTCGCTTGTTCCTCGGTTTGATGTTCGACATCCCGGAACAGAGCGCCAGACTCTGCAATGCATTTTATTCCAAACAATCTGCCGAACAGCGAGTCACGCTCTTCACTCGCCTTCATGCCACTCTGCAAGGGAGATGCCGATATGATCAAGTCGAATATTGAGAGAGGCGATAGTTGAGGAAACTTATCGATAATCTGCCAATCGAAATTCCAACATTAGATCATCATTTTAACCCAGATTGCGCGTCAACCTGAAAAAAAAAAAAAAAAAGAGAGGCGAAAAAATGGGGGAAACTTACTTGACACAAGACGATTGAGAAACCAAGACGAGCACCTGGAGTTGGGCTGGCTAATCCGCGGACGAGTCTCTTGAGGGCATAGTCCAAGTCAGTCGAATTTGAGATGTCATCCGCGAGGTGATCCGAGTCGGATAGGTCTGAGTTTGGTTGGGTGAGATGGTAAACGATCGAGGAAGCGGACTTGACTCGCTGGTCGATATGCGAGCTAGACAGTCCGCCAAAGAGGGACATGATCCGGGCGGACATGTTGACAGGCTTGTAGGGTACACTGGTCGGGCGCGGAGACCTCTGGAGAGGATACTATGAGGTGAGGGAACGGCTCGGGGTTGGAAAAGGGGTGGATGACTTGTGACGAATTTTCCGCTCGACCTGTTGTGACAGTCAAGTTGTGGGTGGTGGGTGTGTTGGCAACCCGCAGCAGGACTTTTAGAGCATCTCCAACGGCTCGGCCATGGATCAGACTCCGCGGGATCGCGGGCCTGGATTGACATGTTACAGGCCTGTCATCAGCCACGCTCCCAGCAGCCCTGCGACCTGTAGAGCGCTGTACGGATGGATTGAGAAATAGGTAAACTCCCCAAGGGAAAACTGTATTTCTGAGTATAGACAGTATTATAGTATGTACAAACTTGTATTTGGGTTGTGTGAGGGTCGCCTATTCCTCTATTGGTAACACAATATTTCACGAAAGAGAACTTTTGAATTTAAGTCGAAAGACTTAATCCGTTCAATAGATCTTGACTTTTATAAAGGGAAAGGGAAGCTTTTCTCAATTCCTTATCCGGATCCTTATTTTTTGGAAAGATTTTAGAATGTGATTAATCCAATGGGAAAAGGAAAACAACATACCAACCACATTATAAGAGAAAGAAACAATTACTAAAACTACGCACTAATAAAATGATAAATGATGATAAAAGAAATACGCCGTAAGAATGAATAAGCCAAAATGAATCAGGAACAAAGCTCGTCAGAATACACTGTAAGAATACGTAAGCCAAAATAATCAGGCACAATGATTATCAGAATGACATCACATGTCAATGTCATAATTAGCAGAACCCCGCCGAAGCCAAGTGATAATGTTACAATGATGACTTGCCATATACTCCCATCCTCCCCCTTCTTCATACTTTCTTCTCTTTTTTACTGCAACTCCCCTTGAGTTTTCTTCATATGTTCTTGCAAAG
This sequence comes from Puccinia novopanici, assembly GCA_004348175.1. NCBI lineage: Eukaryota > Fungi > Basidiomycota > Pucciniomycetes > Pucciniales > Pucciniaceae > Puccinia > Puccinia novopanici. Next base: position 900 of record SMGU01002644.1, on the reverse strand, counting down.
TTGTCCACGTATGATTGTAAATTCGCTGGAATGTTCTTCTGAAACCCACGTTCTCTCCAACCGTCGAATTCTTCCACGACAAAAGAAATTGCCGCCTCGTCTTTGTTATTGCCTTGACGTCTAAACAGCCTTAAGCTGACTCCAATCCAAGATCTGTTGTTCATCATAATACCTTGCTTAATCCCTTCCGCCATTCCCCTATTAATCAAACTATTTGGGGGAAATACCTTGTAATCAGCGACACATTAAACACAGGATGTAGCTAGGATATTCATGCAACAGATCTAATTCTACTACATTCTTTCCTACCATCCTAACCACTTTAAACAGTCCCAACCATTGGTAATCCAACTTGGAGTTTATTTGTTGAGATTGGATAAACTTCCGCAACAACAGTACCTCGTCTCCTTGTTCAAAGCTGAAGAAGGCCGCTTTCCCTTATGTAATACATCGCCTGTCGCTTCCTCGCCTGCACCAACATTTCATAGCTGTTCCTTGAATTTGTTGCATGTCCTCTAAAAACTCGTCCAATTCCTTCCTTCCGTTGATTCTGTGATAATATTAAAACGAGGATGATGGCCGTAAGTGAAGAAAAACGGAGAAACCTTCAAACTTGCCGAATCCAAGTTGTTAGTAGAAAACTCCGCAGGTCCAAACACTTGTCCCAATTTCCTGGTAATATGAACAAAAATGCCTAAGATAATCTTCTACTACCTGATTCATTCTTTCCGTCTGCCCATCGTTGTGGATGATAGCCGTTGACAATCCTGCTTTATGTTAAGCGAATTAACAGAGACTTCCAGAAGTCACTTACGAATGTACTCCCCCTGTCCGAAATAATCTTTTCCGGCAATCCATGTAACCTGAAAATGTTTTTCCTAAAAATTCGCGCCAACACCG
>SMGU01002638.1:0-10125 GCA_004348175.1 Puccinia novopanici | reverse complement strand
CCTCGTTTGCAGCATTTTCCGCTTTACTGGACCCTTCATTCATTGCTTCTTCAGGGGCATAAGCACAGATAATGACCCGACCTGTACAATGAAAATAGAGATGTCGAAGCCTAATGAGTCCTGATCCATCGACAGAAATACAATAAAATAAAATTAAAAGTTGGTTCCAACACATACCTGCGAATTGTCGCCCGGCGATGGCCTGGAGAGCAGCAGCACACTCTTCCACCTTTTCAAACATGATAAATACCTTTCCAAGGCCCTCTACTGACTCGCTAGCTTTATGATCGATCCTGCCCTTCTCGTTTTTGATCGGCCGTGGTATCCTGACATTTTCAATTTTGCCGTATTTTCCTATGCATAGAAGAACAATGCGAGGGAAAGTAACAACGAGTCAGCATTCGGATTTTGGGGAATGATGAAAAAAGGAAGGAATGGCAACATACCGCATTCGTCGCGAATATCATCCAAGATTTCTCCGTATTCCTGATCATCAACTAATTCTTCTTGGTTCACCATGTTCAGCATTTGCAGGACTCGTGTCTTTTCGCCCTCACCATTCTTGACGGCTGCTAGTACACTAGAAGCAGCTGCAGTTGCTTGTCCACCCGCAAAGTTATTGAACTGGTTGTAGTTATTCCGTTGTCCATCAGGATTATTCTCCTTTTCTTTCTTGGCGTTCTGTCCAATTTGAGCGCGTTGAACTACTAGATACCGATCCCCAAGTTCCATTCCGTTCAATCCTTGACAGGCTATATCCGTCAAGTCGGGGTCCACATATTCACAAAAGGCAAACCCTTTCGAAACATGTCCCCCACTGCTCGTGTCTTTTACCAAATTGAAACTCTTCAATTCTCCAAATGATTTCAGCAACTCCATGACTTGGTCATCTGTCAAGTATGATGGAAGACCGCCAATGAAGATTTTGTTTGGTGAATCAGGCACGTTGGTCGACACGACACCGGGTATGTGAGTGGGCCCTGCATGGTCAGGTCCGGTATAGTCTTTCGGTCTTCGAATCTTGAGCGCTTGGTTCTGGAAAATGATCCCATCAAATGACATGCCGTGCGTCGCTTCCTCTGCATTTCGGAACTGTGAAAGGAGGAACATAGTATGAGAGAGCAGCCAGGAGGAATGAGCCGACTGTGCGGCTAAGATGATAGCTTGAGACTTACTTCAACAAAAGCATAGTTCTTCTCGTGGTTGACTTGCACGGCGACTACAGGGTTTTCGCTTATCGATATAGCCATACCATCTTCATTATTGCGGGCAAGGAGTCCTAGTTCCTTCATTTTGGCGTTGAAGAATTCGGCAACGTTCATTTCATTGGCTGTGTGGAGAATGTTACCAACGTATAATCGGCGAGCCTGTCGGGCAAAGGATTGGGTTTGAGCAACAGGACCAGATTGTCCTTGGGCCGGCTTGAAATGAATTGGGGGAAGTGAGCCGGGCATCCCAAAACTGCCGTCACGGCCCAGTGGATTCATTTGGAATTGGTTAGGATGCTGAGATTGCATCTGTGAGTGAGCGTTCTGCTGATTGGGATTGACCCAGTGGTGATTTGAATTCATGTGCGGATGCGCGGGAAAATTGGAATTATTCATCGCCATATTACCAGGAGCATTTCCATTACCCCCGTTGACCGAACCACCGGGGGTTTGAGATGCAGGTCGCGTTTGACCGGGTAGCATGAATGAGCCTAGGAACAGCCACGCATCAAGTCAGCATCAAGCGAAGCGGAATTACGTGTGATAGAGCGGGAGACTTGCCTGATATTTTGGCTTCCATTGCAGATACATTTGCGTAACCAGGAGGTTTGACATCCCATGCGGTGTATTTTCTAGGCCTTTTGGATATGGGTATGGTGCCTTCAGGAGTGGGACTGCGTCTAATGTTTGGACTGCCAAACACACCACCATCTGCCCCCCATTCCCGTAACCTCCACCACCGCCAAAACCACCATGGCCGCCCCGTCTCCGTCCACCACCATTACTGGCATCGTCTCGACGGGAATAGCGATCTCGGTCTCGATCCCGGTCACGGCCTCGGTCACGGTCACGGTCCCGGCCTCGATCGCGATCCCGTTCTCGGTCATCGTATCTGGAGCTACGACGATCACGGTCTCTGTCTCTGTCGCGGTCTCTGTCCCGATCGCGTCCATAGTCCCTTTCACTGCGATCACGCTCGCGTTCATCATGTCGACTACTGCGTTCAGCATAGCGGCTACTTCGCTCCGCGGTCCGTTCACGATCGTCATCCCGCCGACGCCTTTCTTCACTGCAAGCGTTTTCAATGTGGGGAGGTCATGACATGTCAGACAAACGCCGCATAGATGGTACAAACAGAGAGAAATGGTAAAATGCCACTAACCGATGAGGGGAGCGGGATCTGCGCCGAGGCCGGTCGTCATCACGCGAGCGATGGGATGATCGATGTCCTAGCATATGATGATGGCGTAGTAAAAACCAAATGTATTAGAGGATGTATTGGAATCTGCAAAACGCCGCATCCCCGGTACCACCAAGTCGATCAGCAGTTGACATTGAAAGCAAATGGGGGAAGCTGGTGCGGAATGATGGAGTATTTATACCAGTATCTGAAGGGGCGAAGACTAAAATGCTGAGGGAAAGATGTTAAGGGAGTTGTATAAAGATAGTTTTTTTTTTTTTTTGATGGAGTATAGAGGAAGAAAAAGGGAGAAAGGGAAAAAAAAGTCACAAGCATGAGCGGCTGGGAAGCAAGCAAGGGGATAACTGTTTGATGAGCTTATGCTTTGATGAACATTACGATGCTTTACTCAGACTGGAGCCCATTTACGCTTGGTGGAAGGACTGTAAGAGGGGAGGGAAAAGAGAAAAAAACAAGAGGTGGTGATAGAAAAGCAGGTAAATCAGGGCATGAAAATAAAGAAATCCTGATGAGGGTGTGAAAAAGATTGAAGAGCTCCCCAAGGGACGGAACATGTCCGCATGGTGGGGGGTGTAGCGCTGATGGAAGCACCCAAGTAGATAGGAAAGGACGACGCGCGGGGCAGCTTGGATGCCATGAGCAAAAAGCGAAAGAGAACACTAACCTCGGTCTTCGGTGAGCTCCCTGCTGACGGAGGACAAAAACGCTGAGATGGAGTAAAACCGGGTCAAGCGATCAGTAGAATGTGCAATATACTCGAGCGAGCTAGATTGAAAGTGTTATATAAGCTTACCATCGGCCATGCTGGGAAAGACTGATGGTAGAAGGCCGATAGGAAGGTTCAGGAAGGCAGCTGAGATTTGAGGAAGATGCGGATGGATGCGAAAAAAAAAAAAACTCCCGAAGATTGACTAGGGCGGACGAGCTTGATAGGGCGAGTTGAGAGACGGTTCAAGCTTGGAGACAGGAATAGGTTGATCGGATGGCAGGACTGGTTCTCTCGAAGGTCGATCGAGGCTGTTTTGGTGATGTTTGGAGTAGTTGAAAGAGAGGAAGTTCTTCGTGGGTTTTAACTTTTGGCTGTTTCTATTTGGGCAGAAACCATTCGGACTTGGGCAGACCCTGCAATCACACAGACCTGTCACAGGAACTCGATCCCCCGGGGAGAGGGGGAACCCGTTATCGGGGAGTCTCCATAAAGCATGATCACTGGCTGAGGGACTGTACCACCACAACGAAATATCATGGCTTACACTGGCACACTCGGATTCAGCTCACTCCCACTCGACTTGCTCATCGATTCCATCCTCGTCTTATTGCCCACGAGGGACTTAATTGCCCTGTCTTGCACGTGCCGGCTTCTCCACTCAACGATCCATCAAACAGAGTTGATATGGAAGCGCAAGATCGCCTTGGATTATCGGTTTCCCACTGGCTCAACGGGTCGCATCACCGGATTCAAGACGCTCTATAGAAAGTTGAGGAAACCTCAGGTGTGGGTATGGGGACAAAATATGAACTATCGATTGGGCTTGAATTTGGAAGATGATGAAGACCACTTACTCGACGCTGTCCTATCCCGTCACACCGAAGTCCCAACACCACTCAGACTTCGCAAGGCTGAATCAATCGGAATCGTCGATCTTCAGGCGGGAGGTTGGAGCTTTCACGGCTTGGATGTCGACGGTAACATTTGGTGTTGGGGCACCCTAAACGGTTCAAACAACTGGAATCCACCCCCTCACAGATACTCTCTAAGACCGTGCGTTGTCTATCCATTTTTTTAAAAAAAAGAAATGAAACATTAAACAAGAATTACAAGACTTTTTTTAAAGGGTCTTCAGGGACAGATAAGTATGAAGAAACTTGCCCAGATTCAAGGCAATTTCGTGCGGTCGATCTCACGCCTGTGGTATCTCGGATGATGGTCATATTTACGAATGGCACTCGTGGTGTAGAGTCGCCAAATTTTTATCCGTCCCCTGGGAGTCTCATTCGGGCGGGGATGAAAGGGTAGCCCAAATCTGTGCAAGCTGGGATTTCTCGGCCTTACTATCCTCAGATGGGGTGATATACTTCTGGAGAGAACCCACCATCCTGGAGATCGCACAAGCTTTGGATTCCCAGTTTGACGGCTTACCCGAAGATCGCACCATGGACACTGTCTACGACTTGGACTCTAAGGACCGCATCCTTCGTTGTCCCGATTTGCCTGGAACCGAGCATGACGAAGATAAAATCATCAAAATTGTACGCCGACACGACGATCCATTAAAAAAAACTTGACTGACTGGCATCGTGCGCTCTGATTCTATAGGCCTGCGGCGAAGAATTCATCCTCTGCCTCACTACCGCCGGGAAACTTTACAAGCTCAACATTTCAAGGGTTCCAGCTACCGAGCGCGCCGGCCAACAACGCATTTTAAGGCAGCTTCAGGACCATGATGAGGAACTCTCGTACCGCGAAGGTATAGCCCAGGCGTTCCGCACCAAGGAGAGAAAATGGGAATACCTTCCGATGTTCTGTGAACCCGACAAATTGCGAGAAGGCCTGGCCGAGGCTCTGCCGTTGTCAAACTCATCAGACCCCGTTCATCCCAAGATCACCCACATCTCGGCTCAATATAGGACCTTTGTGGCGTACAGTGTCGAAAGTACGTCGGAACATCAGCAGATTGCCAAGAAAAACTCGTTCGTCTTCTTTGGTAAGAAGGAAGCTACGGAACATGACAAGCCTGAAATCTTGCCTAATTTACAGAACAGAGGTGTGATTCAGTTAAGCTCAAATCCATCATCCCCACCGCACGGGGAGCAAAGCTAAAAGATCATCTCTTCCATAGAGTCACTTTGGGGGATTACCACTATGCGGCCCTTCTCTCCAATGGGCAAGTGTTAACATGGGGAAGTTACTCTGAAGGCGCCCTTGGACTTGGGACGTCGACCAACCCTCACCGAAAACTTTGTGCGAAGGATGCTACAGAAGAGCCACCCCAGGATTCGGGGGAGGAGCGCTACGAGCTGGGGACACAGGTGCCCACGGCCGTGCAGAGCTTCACAGGGACTGAAGCCTATCTGGCGGCGCGCGGTGGAGCGGCGGATGGGCCGGCGAGGCAGGAGTCGAGCCAGGCGGCGCGCCGCTACGTGTTTTCCGTCACGGCGGCGGGCTGGCACACAGGTTGTCTGGCCTTCTCGTTGGAGGATGAGGAGGACGAGGATTACGGCCTGGCGGTCTTGGCCAAGCACCACCATCACCAGCACGTCTCTCCGGCCGCACAAGACCGCCAAGGTGCCAGTGCGCCCAGCTGGTACAATATGCCTCTCTTCAATTCCCGCTTCCCCCCCTTCCGCTTCGGCCTTCCTGCCAGCTTCTTGCAGGGCGGCGCACGCCTCACCCGTCAGGCTTCCCGCGACCATCATCAACAAGACCTTGACCAGCACCCTCCTTCTCCTCCTCAAGAATAAGCCTGCATTTATGATCCATCTGCAGTCTCGAGCATTCCCTTTTCTCTTATTGTTTTTTTTACCTTAAGATTCAGTCATATTCACGTCGAACCTGTGTACCATCTCATGTATGTGAAATCATACCAAACTTCATCTTGTTGTGCAAGGATCCTCTTGATATCCAAGCGCGTCATGTCATCCAACAGCACACCAACACAATATGTCATTCCAACAATGTGTCTATCCAACCGAAACAGAAAGGAGGGGCCGTCTGGTTGCTGCCACCGCGTCACCCACATGCCCGCCATCCCTGCTTGAGCCGCATCGAGACATGCACGGCCACATTGCTGTTGTCAAGACGGGCCTGAACCCCCCCGCAAGCATCCTTTCTCCCCACGTTGCCATCCGTCAAACGCGCGTCTTCGCCGCGCATCCACGCCGCTCTCATCTCCTCCGGACTGTGCATCCTCCAGCTCACACACGCCTTCTTTGGCCGCGAAACACACCAATTCTAAGCTTCCCCAGTTCAGAACACAATCACGTTAAAAGTGGGTCCCCTCATGTGGGTGTGGTCAGAAGGATTTTTTTTCGAGTACCAAATTTGTTTTTTTTTATCTTCCTTATTTTGAGCATCATGGAGAGAGAGAACAAGCCGGGTATAAAAAAAACGGGGTAAGCAGTTACATAAATGTACAACAGCAGCAGGTATACGAAAGAAAAGATCACCACGAGGAGTCAGGCTCTTCAAAGCCACATCGTGGGGGATAAGAGTAGTAATATTGGTTAGGTGAAGAAGGGACTGTAAGGGGGGGAGCGAGCTTGGCAACGGATTGGATGCGCTCTGCCTCTGTGGGACCAAGCAGGCATTGGAGATGTTCGAGCTGGATTTTCTGGGCCAGGACGGCGTAGAGTCTCCTCTTACGTTCTTCCCATTTGGCCGTCGTATCCTCTTTGGTCACCACCAAGGTGCGAGGGGGTCCATGGCGAGGAGGTCGACTAGAGGAGGACGGGGGTGCAGTATCGATGGTTCTGTGAGTGCAGGGAATCCGGTGGAAACGGATCTTCCTCTCCAGATGCTGGCGTTTGGCCTTGGCGAGCACGAAATGCTGCACTTGTACTTTGTCATCTTTCAGGAACTTGTTGAGATCCACGCAGTTCTCACATTCACACCCACTCAGCACTGCGGGTGGCGCTTGTGGAGCCGCCCCAATCACTTGACCGTCAAACTGCGCCATGAATCCACGCGCAAGCTGCTGATAAATTGGCGTCTCGAATGAGATCGATCGCGAGGCTAGGGCCGAGATGAGCTGGCAGAGGAACGGCATCCAAAGGTGCTGCATGGCTCCAGCAGAGAAAGTGGCACATTGGACACGCAGTTCGTCGACAACTGGATCTAATACGTTTGCTTCGTCGGTGCTCATTTCGCTAAGATCACAGACGAGTTCAACCAGCACATCTGGAGTGACTATCAGTTTGAATTCTGGTGCGAACGGGTCGTCCTCCGGCTCCTCTGGGTAGGACCCGCTTTCGACATATTTTACTTCTGCTTTCGTTGGGATATCGCATAATTTTCTCTTGTGGTTAAAAACACGCAGGCAAATGTTTCTGTAGAGTTCTGCAGTGGCGCTAGTCGCGAGATCTTCGGCGACTGCTTGTGTCTTGAGCGAGTGCAGTAACGCAATCAAGAAGGCCATAGCATCTGGTTGAGGAAAGCTGTCAACAATCGATGTAAGACTGGGGGGTTCAAGTCAAACAGAGGTTAGGCACACATTCCATAAAAATCGGTTTGATAAGCTTGTTGACAATCGAAAAAAAAAAAGAAAGAAAGAAACCTACAGCGCAAATTTCTCGGTCGATTCTTTTTCGAGATCAAAGATGGCTTTGACGATCGCCTTTCCATCTGATGCAGCCGGTTCTTGAGTCCTGTGGGGGAAGTTGACAATACATGGATAGATCACGTCTTGCGCCCATGTCTTGCAGTACGGAGGTGCTGTGTCTAAGACGCCGGCATCACTCTTAGGACTCGACATCATCTCAGTAATTCTGAGGATATTGGACATAGATGTATAGTTCTGGATGAGCAATGGTATCCTGTGGTGGGACGCAAGCAAGAAGAGCATCAGTTACTACTGATCGGAATCATTATTATCGATCAAACCCAGCATATCATCCATAATATACATACCACGTGCGGTACTTTTCAGTACGGTCTTCATCTGGCAGCTTGCTGAGCCATTCCTTTGCCCAGTTGAAAAATACACGCGGCAAAAGACCGTTGTGGCGGACCCCAACGGTTTGGAATAGGGTGTAGTGCGAATGTTCGAGGGCAGTCCTGAGGAGAGTAGCCATCTGGTAGCCTCTGTTCTCGTGAGATACATACAGTATGCACGTTTTATCCAGCATGGTTGCTTGAGCTGAAGGGAGCGAACGGATGTTTCCAACATAGCTCAGAGCTGACTCGTAAGCTGTGCTACCGCCACTAGAGGTTCTTGATAAGTTTTCGCTGCTTATGAAGGTTCTGGATTGAATATATGGGGTGGTCCAAGTGCCAACATATGTGAGATCAAATGCGGCTCGCGTCACATATTCTACAATGGCTTCATGCGGAACAATAACGATAGCCCAACGCTGATATTGATGGGTAGCGGAATCCCCATAGTAATCCTCAACAGGGATCACATTCAAGAAGGGCTCGGCCTCGAGGCAAAATTTCAAATCAAACTCATAGTCCCTACCAATGGCGGTGCCATCGAGTGTGTCGAGAGACCTGACAGTATATTCAGTCTGTTCCACATCGTAGATCTCGTGAAAGCTAACGTTGGATTCCCCGTAGGAATCGTCATCGTCCTCGTCCTCACTTGGGAGCCATACAGGTCCCGTCACGGCTTTCTCCAAGAAAGCCAAGAACACTTCGAAAGGGAGTCCACGGACAAGGCCTTGTAATGCACGTGACCACGCCATGCTTTTAGCCGTGGGTATTTTTGGATGGGGCAAGCCGGATATCAAATTGCTTTTATTATTAGCGCCAGTGGTTTGAACTTCAGCCGATTTAGTACCGATGGCGTGGTACAGATGGGTGGGTACATTGCTGATGTTCTTGTTTGTCAGGTCTCTGTGCCAGTATTTGAGCGTGTCTCGCAGTGGGCCTCCCTTCAGGTATAATGCTCGTGCTGTTGGGCGGGTACGATCAGGCCTGGTGGCCAGGTTGTAGAGCAAGACACATCGATATCCGGATTGGACGGGCAGGACTTGATGAGTCACGTCCGAGTACCAGCAAGCAAATGACAGGCTGCTATCTGTCTCTCCCAAAAGCATAGATTCGCCGTCGTACTTGACGAGAACTTGACCACCCGTGTGGGCCGATGGCAGACATATCATCAGAGTTCCAAACATTCCACGAGTCTTTTCAGTGGTCCTAATGACTCGCCACCAATGAATATAAATACATAAATAGATGAGTCAATTTCCAGTCCGAAACTCACTGTCACTCCATCTGAAAGGGTAAAAGATGATACTGACTCAGTGTGGGGCTTGGGAACGGCCCCTTTTCGTAAATGACCATTTTATCTAGCTTCATCCGAATTGGCACATCGACGCCGAGCTTTTTACCCACCACCTGTCCTAACTTGATTAGAAAACCTGGCCAATTCGGATCGAAGAACTCCAAGCGGTCTGGGCTGATTTCCGATATGCCACCACGATGCTGTTGTTGATCGACGGGGTCTCTTTTCCGAGGCCAGAAGGAATCCGGTAGGATGTTGCGATAATTTGCCGGGCCTGTTCTTCGCTGAGAGGCAAGTCGATGTCACCAACTCCTTCCACATGGAGCCAGGCAGGTGGGTTGGTGGACAACGACCCGGACGCCGCGAATCTCCCGGCGGAATCGATGGCCTTGAGAGCCTTGCTCAAATCGGTCTTGAGCTTGACACTGTAGTCGACATTACCCTCCATGGTGCGGTCCTGTGGAAGGGCAGATGAGGAAGGGAACAGTGAATCTTCAGTGGGTCCCGGTCGAATCGAACATCTGTTCTGTGGCCGAGACTAATGTGGGTGACGGTAGGAATTTCAATATTGCAATGCATAGCTGAGAACTGATCCTAATCCCAGTGCGCTGCAGGTTTGGAGTTTGCGCACTCCACTACAGGTCTCATCGCAGCCCTTTGTTGAAACTGGTGGAGACTCAATCTTGTACATATAACCCGAACATATTTAACCAAGTCCTGTGGGACTGTGTATGCACTGAATCAATCCTGTAGTAAGTCTTGAAGCGCATCT